>JACEFZ010014736.1:0-25337 GCA_014155875.1 Cepaea nemoralis | reverse complement strand
CCTAGATATGACACGTCTGTGTCCCCATCTAAGTCCTGTCTTCTGACTGTTCTAAGTCATAGCTTGTGTTCTGTCTCTATTCTAACTACTCCCTTGTAGTGGCCTTATCTACGTCCTATCGGTCCTTAACTCTCTTCTGTCTCTTGTCCTATATCAGTCCTACCTAACACGTTGACAGACAGTAACGGATTTCAAATGAACGCCCCTTATAAGATTAGTTTGACGGACCTCGTCCGTCGCAAAGACAAAATGGCATTGTTATCCAGCTCTCTAAGGTCAGTATATCCGAGCTCTTATGTCTACGTCAGTAGTCACAGCAAGTTATCCACCTTTTTTACTTTAAGGTCAGTATGGCGGACTTATCCCATCGCATGGAAAAAGTGGCACCAAGTTATCCGCCTCTCTAAGGTCAGTATGTCCAAGTTCATCTGCGGAAAGGAAGAAGTTACAGCGAGTTATCCACCTCTCTAAGGTCAGCATGTCCGAGTTCATCTATGGAAAGGAAGAAGTGACAGCCAGTTATCCACCTCTCTAAGGTCAGCATGTCCGACTTCATCTATGGAAAGGAAGAAGTGACAGCCAGTTATCCACCTCTCTAAGGTCAGCATGTCCGACTTCATCTATGGAAAGGAAGAAGTGACAGCCAGTTATCCACCTCTCTAAGGTCAGCATGTCCGACTTCATCTATGGAAAGGAAGAAGTGACAGCCAGTTATCCACCCTCTCTAAGGCCAGCATGTCCGACTTCATCTATGGAAAGGAAGAAGTGACAGCCAGTTATCCACCTCTCTAAGGTCAGCATGTCCGAGTTTATCTATGGAAAGGAAGAAGTGACAGCCAGTTATCCACCTCTCTAAGGTCAGCATGTCCGACTTCATCTATAGAAAGGAAGAAGTGACAGCCAGTTATCCACCTCTCTAAGGTAAGTGTGTCCGACTTCATCTATGGAAAGGAAGAAGTGACAGCCAGTTATCCACCTCTCTAAGGTCAGCGTGTCCGAGTTCATCTATGGAAAGGAAGAAGTGACAGCCAGTTATCCACCTCTCTAAGGTCAGCGTGTCCCGAGTTCATCTATGGAAAGGAAGAAGTGACAGCCAGTTATCCACCTCTCTAAGGTCAGCGTGTCCGAGTTCATCTATGGAAAGGAAGAAGTGACAGCCAGTTATCCACCTCTCTAAGGTCAGCATGTCCGAGTTCATCTATGGAAAGCAAGACGTGACAGCCAGTTATCCACCTCTCTAAGGTCAGCATGTCCGACTTCATCTATGGAAAGGAAGAAGTGACAGCCAGTTATCCACCTCTCTAAGGTAAGTGTGTCCGACTTCATCTATGGAAAGGAAGAAGTGACAGCCAGTTATCCACCTCTCTAAGGTAAGTGTGTCCGACTTCATCTATGGAAAGGAAGAAGTGACAGCCAGTTATCCACCTCTCTAAGGTAAGTGTGTCCGACTTCATCTATGGAAAGCAAGACGTGACAGCCAGTTATCCACCTCTCTAAGGTCAGCATGTCCGACTTCATCTATGGAAAGGAAGAAGTGACAGCCAGTTATCCACCTCTCTAAGGTCAGCATGTCCGAGTTCATCTATGGAAAGGAAGAAGTGACAGCCAGTTATCCACATCTCTAAGGTCAGCATGTCCGACTTCATCTATAGAAAGGAAGAAGTGACAGCCAGTTATCCACCTCTCTAAGGTAAGTGAGGCCGACTTCATCTATGGAAAGGAAAAAGTGGCACCAAGTTATCCGCCTCTCTAAGGTCAGTATGTCCAAGTTCATCTGCGGAAAGGAAGAAGTTACAGCGAGTTATCCACCTCTCTAAGGTCAGCATGTCCGAGTTCATCTATGGAAAGGAAGAAGTGACAGCCAGTTATCCACCTCTCTAAGGTCAGCATGTCCGACTTCATCTATGGAAAGGAAGAAGTGACAGCCAGTTATCCACCTCTCTAAGGTCAGCATGTCCGACTTCATCTATGGAAAGGAAGAAGTGACAGCCAGTTATCCACCTCTCTAAGGTCAGCATGTCCGACTTCATCTATGGAAAGGAAGAAGTGACAGCCAGTTATCCACCTCTCTAAGGTCAGCATGTCCGACTTCATCTATGGAAAGGAAGAAGTGACAGCCAGTTATCCACCTCTCTAAGGTCAGCATGTCCGAGTTTATCTATGGAAAGGAAGAAGTGACAGCCAGTTATCCACCTCTCTAAGGTCAGCATGTCCGACTTCATCTATAGAAAGGAAGAAGTGACAGCCAGTTATCCACCTCTCTAAGGTAAGTGTGTCCGACTTCATCTATGGAAAGGAAGAAGTGACAGCCAGTTATCCACCTCTCTAAGGTCAGCGTGTCCGAGTTCATCTATGGAAAGGAAGAAGTGACAGCCAGTTATCCACCTCTCTAAGGTCAGCGTGTCCGAGTTCATCTATGGAAAGGAAGAAGTGACAGCCAGTTATCCACCTCTCTAAGGTAAGTGTGTCCGACTTCATCTATGGAAAGGAAGAAGTGACAGCCAGTTATCCACCTCTCTAAGGTCAGCGTGTCCGAGTTCATCTATGGAAAGGAAGAAGTGACAGCCAGTTATCCACCTCTCTAAGGTCAGCGTGTCCGAGTTCATCTATGGAAAGGAAGAAGTGACAGCCAGTTATCCACCTCTCTAAGGTAAGTGTGTCCGACTTCATCTATGGAAAGCAAGACGTGACAGCCAGTTATCTACTTCTCTAAGGTCTTTACGTCCGACTTCATCTATGCAAAGGATGAAGTGACAAGCAGTTATTCGCCTCTCCTACTACCAGGTCAGCGTGTCCAGTTTGGGCCTCCATTAGAATGATGGCATGAAGATAGAAATCTACAGATTCAGTCAGGGGCCTGATGTGAGATCGTCCCAGGGCGACTCCGCGCTTCCGGGCTGACAGTATCGATCCCGCCCTGCCATTAGGGCAGCGAGGAATGTGACAGATTCCTGTAATGACCGAATCATACGATTACCCTAGGTGTCAGATCGATTTCTCCAAGTTCCAGATTTGATTCTCCCCGGGGACAGACCTCCGCCCTAGAAGCCGATGTTTAGTTGCTGAACCCCAGACACGGTCGCTTGTACAATACCAGGCCTGCTGTCTGTGTTTGTCCCACAGAACACTGGTAAACACTACGGACATACAAGTACTTGCGCCCCACGCGGTAATCGAATAGATGTATGGGTTGGTCCCCCGGGGACAAGAATAGGCCAGGTTAGCGGCGTTATCTCTGCCTGACGAGTCTTCAACACGAGACTATTTCTGCCTGACGAGTCTTCAACACGAGACTATCTCTGCCTGACGAGTCTTCAACACGAGACTATCTCTGCCTGACGAGTCTTCAACACGAGACTATCTCTGCCTGACGTGTCTTCAACACGAGTGTAAACAATATAAAATGACATAAAGTAGTGCAGCTTTACATAATAGAATTTAGACATATACAGGACGTTGCGGAGATTACCCTTCATCAGCAAACAAACACATTCACAAACACAACATACAGTCAAGGAGATCTCCCGTGACTACATCAGAAGATGACGACAGGACGAGAAGAACAAAAGGATGAACAAATTAAAGTAATGAAGAGAAAATTAGAATTGAAAAAAAATGTTTATACTCACCTCACAGTTCCGATCTGTAAGCAACTGAGAAAATCTCCGATGTATTCTTGTTATACCCGGTGATAGGTGTTACGGTTCAGTGAGCACATTGGAAGAAAGGGGGGGGGGGGGGGGGCGGAGGCAGGAGGACAGGAAGGTAACTATTCTGGTAGGGGTATCTGAGCAATCTCAGTGGAAGTACTAACGAAGCATGGGCGCGGGGGGGGGGGGGGAGGGGGCGCAAGCATGATGGTGGTACTAACCAAAACCCCATTATATACTCATATAGGTAATTTTCAGGCGAGTCCTAAAGTCTGGGTGGACTGATATACGTGAACGCACATACATACATATACACCGCTCAACAGACATAATGATAGTGTATATGGGCATGTGCAAGATATATATATATATATGAGAGAGAGAGAGAGAGAGAGAGAGAGAGAGAGAGAGAGAGGGGGGGGGGGGGAAAGAAAGAGAGAGAGGTGGGTATTGTTACTGTTTCCTATGAACCACGTATTATAAGATCATATCGCCCAATGCTTGTGTTATCGGGGTTGTATAGGATCCAAATTTCTGCCGGGCGTGTCTTCAACACAAGACTATCTCTGCCTGACGAGTCTTCAACACGAGACAATCTCTGCCTGGGGTGCCTTCAACACGAGATTATCTATGTCTGGCGTGTCTTCAACACGAGACTATCTCTGCCTGTCTTCAACACGAGGCTATCTCTGCCTGGTGTGTCTTCAATACGAGATTATCTCTGCCTGTCTTCAACACGAGACTATCTCTGGCTGGCGTGTCTTCAAAACGAGACTATCTCTACCTGGCGTGTCTTCAACATGAGACTATCTATACCTGTCTTCAACACGAGACTATCTCTGCCTGACGTGTCTTTAACACGAGACCATCTCTGCCTGGCGTGTCTTCAACAGGAGACCATCTCTACCTGGCGTGTCTTCAACACGAGACCATCTCTGCCTGGTGTGTCTTCAACGGGAGATTATCTCTGCCTGGTGTGTCTTCAACAGGAGACTATCTCTGCCTGTCTTCAACAGGAGACTATCTCTGCCTGGCGTGTCTTCAACATGAGACTATCTCCGCCTAGTTATCTTCACCACGAGATTATCTCTGCATTGTGTGTCTTCAATACGAGACATGATCTCTGCATGTCTTCAGCACGAGACTATCTCTGTCTGGTGTATCTTCAGCAGAGACTATCTCTGCCTTGTGTGTCTTCAAAATGAGACATCACGTTATATACATATGCTCGTCAGATCTTCGACTACTCCTCAAAGTTATAGTCTCAGAGAAGTTCGCCACTTGTTACTGTTACTAGCGATGATGAAGTCATTGTGCCTGAACGTGCAGTTGCCTATTAGTTACACAATTCTCAGAGTGGAGAGTCACGGTAGAGCACTGGCTAGATTTCTTGTGGTGGAATGATCATGTGTGTCACACGTCTTCTTGATGATAATATCACGAAGTTCTTACGATGATATGCTCATGATATTATTGTGTGATGGTCGTTGTCTAGGTAACGATACTCATGGTGTGTCAATGGAGATATCTGTCTTGCAATGTAACTCACCCCCGCAGTGCATCTTCACCAGGCATTAAACAAGATTCCGTTGGCGCACATAATCCTTTATTACAGAAATAAGACGGACAAACGGAACATGTTTATACATCCAGAAACATAATGTAATCCATAGAATATAAATATCCTCCTCACAATTTAACCAGCACTCATCAATGCCTTCTCACGGCTGGCTTCTAATCTCAATCCACAAGACAGGTAATCCAGCTACAATCCTCGGCTGGATCTCACACAATACAACCCACACATTGGGTTGGAGCCACTGCTCAACTATAGAACCCACTCTGGGTTTTGGCCTACACTCAATACAGAACCCACTCTGGGTTCAGGCCTGTCTTCCCAACTAGAAGAACAACACAACACGGAGCTCTCTCTTAAACGACCGACCCGCAGTCGGTCTCTTCTCTCACTGACTTTCCAGTCGCCTGACTTCACACAACACACAAACTCTCCCTCGACCCATCCCCCCCTGGGGATTTCCACTCATATCCGCCCCATTATTTCTGAGGGTTGATTGTATTCCTCGTAGCCAGGTCAGTCACTTTACTGTCTCCCACTCTCATCTCCATTCTTCCTCATGCCAGGTCACTCACCTCAATGTCAGTGACCCAGGCTTATGTCATCACCCCCCTCTTAAAAGAAAACTTCGTTTTCAAATATTGGGAGACTAAAAACTTACTAAACATGTGACCCAGACATATAGCCTGGGTAGCCCTAAGTATGGCTGCACCTTACTCTAGCTACCACACTACATAATACATCAAATGCTCATCTATATTCATCACACATAAATACAACCATCTATCTTGTGTATCAATGCATGAACTAATACATCACATAATAATAATAATACATCATAGAAAAGCATTATACTTATGTACCCACAGGTCTCTTACTACTTCACGACCCCACAATACTATTTGTGTACCGACCCTATATCAGGTGGCTCTGTTCTTGCATTAACCCACCTCTGATTCCTGTCGATGCTGTGTCTACCTTTCATGTACCCATGACTCATGGTACCTCTACAATTACAACATCTGTTTGCTATCCCTAGCCCTGGGTCAGTAATGTCGCGAAAACTCTTTTGACCTGACTCAACTTTCCTATCTGCATATTGCACCGTTACACTTGAGTCTCTCTTTAGTCTGAGCTCTTTATTCAATCTTGGCCCATATACCTGGCACCTTGCTTTCTGCTGCATACGCCTTATGCCTATGTGCCCTGCACATGCACTATCCTGAGCTGTTCTAGTATATCGGTCTCTATGTGCTAAAGGTACTGCTCCTTGCCCACGTGCAGTTCTGCTATCTGAAAACCTGCGAGTGAGAACATTGTTCTTCCTCTCGAAGCACCATCTACCTTTCTTTGACTGCCTATGTTCTACTCTCCTACACCCTTGGGAACATTTGTTCAGAGTAGTATCTTGTCTCTGGGATTCACTAGCACTATATATGGGATTCATTCTCATCTGCTCCGCTGTACTATCCTTGTCCTGAGTTCCTGTGTCTACTTCAAGTGCCTCTCCTACCTCAGCTATACTCTCTAATTTAGGTTCTCTTGTGGTAACTACCTCGTTACTGCTTACACTATATTTTCGGTCCCAATAAACTACTTCCTCTTCTGTACAATCTTTAACTCCTATAACATTTCCTATGATCAAATCAGCCACTGGTGAGTCCAAAACACACGCTGTCACTCTTCGAGTGATATATTGTGTTTTTACTAGTTATTATGGCTACTGGTAGAACTCTACTGTGCCGTTGAATGTTATGCATCTAATCTTTTCCCTGTATAATCCGAGGGATCTATTAAACTTCTCCTCACTTCCGATAGACGTACATCCGGAATCCCTAATTGTTAACGCTGGTCTATCATTGACAAATCCCTGATGCAGCTTCAGACTTCCTCCTTCATGCACTGCTGATCCTGCTTTTACTGTATGCCCACATATTAGGGACTGGCTGACTGTCTTTTTCAAAAAGAGGTTTGCACCCACTACAATCTTCATTGTTCAGCGTCTCAATTACTTGCGCTGCATTTGAGTGCTCTGTTTCTCTCATCCTACATTGATGGCTGATATGCCCATTTTTTCCACATTTGAAACAAGTAATCTCCCTTTTAGTGTTGTTCGTTGGTCCATCTGATGGTTGTGCCTCACACTCTGCTGCCCTGTGTCTCCAGCTCCCACAATTCCAACATCCGGCATAATTTGGACGTCTCTGGAAGTTCCCTCTTCTATATGGGTACTGTCCTACTCTACCAACATTGTTTCCTCGGAAACCATTATCTTGAAGTTCTTGCTGCTCACCTTTCTGTGCTGAATCCACACTTTTCGCCCTTGGTCTGATAACTGGATTCTGGTTCTGTTTAGTGTACGCTGCACAGACTATTTCCTCACTCATTAGTTTCCCAATAGATACGTTAGGATGTGCAGTCATGTAGTTTTGCCTAACTGAGACATTGTGTCTATGTCCTTTGGCTTCCGTTCCTCAAAGAACGCCACTAAATTAGAATTGCATGCAGATACAACCTTGTCTCTTAACATTAGATCTACTAATTTATTAAAATCTTTCCCTACTTCTGCAAGCTCCATCCACTTATTAAATGTATTCTTTACTGTGTTAACAAAATCTGTGAAATCTTGATTTGTCTCTGGCCCTAACTGTCTAAACTTTGTTCTATATCCATGCTCAGTTAGTTGGAACTTTGTCAGCAAACGTTGACGTAAGATAGTGTAGTTGTTCCTTTCTTCTACAGGTAAATTAAACATTGTTTCTAGGGCCTTACCCGTTAAATACTCGCCCAGTCTAATTGCGTACTCGCTTTCTGGGATGCCTAATACCTTCACTGATGCTTCGAATCTCGAAAGATAGGCCTCAAGGCAATCCCGGTTCCGTAAAATATGGCAGTTTTAATCTCTGTGACGACTGCGACGGTTTTCTACTTCCTCACTTTGACCCTTCGATGCAAATTCTAACTTTTTAATAGCAATTTCTGCTTCCATCTTAATCTTCTCTTTCTCAATTTCCATTCTCATGTGTGTCTCTCTCTCTTCCTGTAGACGCTTGGCTTCCATTTCAGCCTGTCTTTGTTCTCTCTCAGCTAACTTTTCTTCCTGTAGACGCTGGGCTTTCCATTTCAGCTGTCTTTGTTCTCTCTCAGCTAACTTTTCTTCCTGTAGACGCTTGGCTTCCATTTCAGCCTGTCTTTGTTCTCTCTCAGCTAACTTTTCTTCCTGTAGATGCTTGTTTTCCATTTCAGCTAACTTTACTTCCTGTAGGGCGGTTGGCCTCGAGTTCCTGCCTGTCTCTGTTCTCTTTCGGCTTGTCCTCTGGTCTCTTTCAATCTGTTGTTGTTCTTTTGCTTCGGCATACTCTTGTAACTCTTTACCTTTCAGGCCTATTCTTTCACCTGCTTCAATATAGTCCATTAAAGTAGGCATCTTGTACTTGTGGACACGTTGCTGTCTGTCAGGCAATTATAAATGTAAAGACTCTGCTACTAGTCTTTGTGTGCCCTCCCTAAGTACACCACTACTCCTTGTGTACGTAAATTAATTCGTAGTGCTACAATATCACTCTGTACTCACCCAGTCACTCTATAAGCACTAGGTAGTGAGGGGGGAAGTATCACCTATACTCCCTTATATCTATATATCTATGACCAAAAAGTTCATAAGTCCCTGGAAATATTGTTAAACATACATATAAATACATATACACACAAATGGATGATAACACTAAGTGATGACTATCCAACGCTAGACTTCACAAGCTGAGTACACGGAGACGATGATGACACAGACATAAACCACAGTAACAACCACAAGCTTGTGTAGAGACACCCACAGTGCGCGTAAAATATACACATAAATTGACCAAGACCACTAGACAGCAGAAATGACCTAAGATCACAATAAAAACATATATCCGAACACAACAAATATTATATGTAAATATAACGAAAAGAAAGAGAGAAAGAAAAGGAATATATACTGAAAATATACACAGATTTGACGTCAGACAACTCGGCTCTAGATATTGGTTAAGACTCTTTCAATGCCCCTGCACGATACGTCAACTCATTAACGTTTTTCTTACAAAAATATCGTAAGCACCAGAAAGACTAATAAATTATTGTACTGTATCCCGACTCTCGAGAAACACCCCAACAATTCCCTACTCTTGACAAACACTGGACCACATACAAATAATTGCGTGACACCCGACAACAATAAATATGACGATGGGAGCAAACAATAAAAAATAATGTGTAACCGGTTGGCCGACAAATATGGGCCTATTACTCCGTCGCCAAAAGTTCTTTTTATTCAGTCACCACAGTTTTTGTTCGTTTTAATAGTTATTCGCCCTCGGCTGGAAATGTCTACGACGCTGGATTTCAAAGCGACTTGTTGTTTGTTGAGTGGTTCCTGAATTCACGTGGTGATCAAAAGTTCCAACTGTCGGAAACGTTGACGGTAATAATAATTATCCAAAGTGTTCTTTCGATATGTTGTTACTCTCGTTGCGGAGATGGCGCTTTGCTGTATCATATATGTTATAGATTCACCAAAAGAAAAGATCAAAATAATGGCAATAAATGTTTAACGCTTTCACTCTGTACAGTCAGTTCTTTTTGGCAACTGTATGCAACTATGTTCGCGGAGCCGACACGTCATCATTCGTTGTCAAAATGTTTGCTGATTATAAAGTAATGAACACAAAGGGCTTTTAACAAAGACGAATAATCAAGTCTGGTTTCACACAAAACGCCTTGTTTTGTTCATTCACAATGAGTCAGCTTGACCACCATAGGTCGTGGAAATTCCCGAGTATCTTTCCTCCTTCCACCCCCAACTCACAATGTCACCTCAATTTCTCTTTATCACTCTCAGTGAAAAATTCCTCCGTACAACAGTTTTCACACAAACTTGACAGCCCCACCCGGCTGCGGTAGGGGTAACGTTACTATCCCCTTCAGTCAACTGTCCGTCAAATTAGCGACTGCCAATTTTTCTCTGTTATCCAAACATGTACTTCCCAGTACCTGGACGCTGGTGTACCCACCCGTCCTATTTACTGCGTCGAATAATCTTGACCAGTCAACTTGCAACAACACAGTGCGCTTGCCTCCAGCACACACACACACCTGTCAATTATCTTTGGTTCCCAATCCTGTCATTATCACCGACAGTGACGTCCTACACACACACACGCTGCCCTCGCCACTCTGGATTCAACACTCGTCTTTAATTTCAGCACTGCTGCCTGGTATCAAATTTACCTGTCACCGTAATGGACTCTCCCGGTTAGTCTGTGTGGCGTGTCTTTATCACCGACTTTTGTGCTGCCGCTGCACCCCCACTCGCTTTAGCGATATGGTTGGTTCCAATCCACCTGTAGTGGACTTGACGTGAACTGCTGTAGCCAGTTACCACACGGAGAAAAACTCAGTGTTTATACGGTGGACACACTCCGCTGTCCACCCTCTCTCCGCGAAGAGCCCACCAACATCTCAGAATGACAACACTGTCTATAATGTTCTTAATCGGACGTAGCCCTCAGATACTCCTTACTAAGTGACGAGCGCCCAGATTGTCACACGTCTTCTTGATGATAATATCACGAAGTTCTTACGATGATATGCTCATGATATTATTGTGTGATGGTCGTTGTCTAGGTAACGATACTCATGGTGTGTCAATGGAGATATCTGTCTTGCAATGTAACTCACCCCCGCAGTGCATCTTCACCAGGCATTAAACAAGATTCCGTTGGCGCACATAATCCTTTATTACAGAAATAAGACGGACAAACGGAACATGTTTATACATCCAGAAACATAATGTAATCCATAGAATATAAATATCCTCCTCACAATTTAACCAGCACTCATCAATGCCTTCTCACGGCTGGCTTCTAATCTCAATCCACAAGACAGGTAATCCAGCTACAATCCTCGGCTGGATCTCACACAATACAACCCACACATTGGGTTGGAGCCACTGCTCAACTATAGAACCCACTCTGGGTTTTGGCCTACACTCAATACAGAACCCACTCTGGGTTCAGGCCTGTCTTCCCAACTAGAAGAACAACACAACACGGAGCTCTCTCTTAAACGACCCGACCCGCAGTCGGTCTCTTCTCTCACTGACTTTCCAGTCGCCTGACTTCACACAACACACAACTCTCCCTCGACCCATCCCCCCCTGGGGATTTCCACTCATATCCGCCCCATTATTTCTGAGGGTTGATTGTTTTCCTCGTAGCCAGGTCAGTCACTTTACTGTCTCCCACTCTCATCTCCATTCTTCCTCATGCCCGGTCACTCACCTCAATGTCAGTGACCCAGGCTTATGTCAATGTGTTATAACCCCTGGCAATGATCATGTGTTATAACCCCTTGCAATGATCATGTTGTTCAGTGACCTGGTTGTGTAGTCTATGAAGCATAGGTGCAGATTTGGTTTTGTTTCTATTAATTCAATCAGTAGCATGACCTTTACAGAACCTCGCTCCCATAACAACCTTCCAGAAAACCTCTCAATCATAAGCAAGATGCCCCGCGTCCGATACACCCATCTGGAGATCATTCGCCACATCCTGCAGCCATCTTCTCTTTGGCCTTCCTCTTCCTCTCTTCCCGGGCATCTACCCCTCCACTATTGTTCTCTCCAAACTTTCATGATGTTGCAAGTGACCAAAATATTTCATTTTTCTATGTTTTATCGTCTTTAGTAGCCATCCTTCTTCAATATTCACCTCTTGTGGTATGGATGCATTTGTTCTTTTCTGTATCCAAGATATTCTTAAAACCCGTCTATAACATTTATATTCAAAGGCATGTTTGCGCTGTTCAGTTTGTTTAGTAAGTGCCAAGGTCTCACAGTCATATGTTTCAATGGGAAAGATGCATTGTAACATTTTGCAACCAAAAGTACAATTTTCAACTCACAAACTTGGAAATTAGCAGTCAGCGCATGTTTCAGACGATAAAGAATGTGGGCCTATATTATGTTAGTCACTACTAACACTGCACGTCCCAAGCGTGCTTTCTTTAGCCAGGAATCCCCAATACAAGCCCAACAGACTAGCCCAGTTTGTAGATATCACGGTGCCTATGTGGCGAGTTTGGAATGCGAAAGGCACAAGAGGTTTAGTGGAAATGCCCCAAACAAAAGGAGGAAGGAATTGTCTTACTTGGAAAGCTAAACATGATGTCACGGAAATAGTTTACGAGGATATTTGCTTTGCACGGAACCATTAGGGCGGACATTCCTATGGTGTTATTATACCTACGGAGAGTCATCGGTAAACCCATGGAATGTTAGGGTATACAGGATATTCAACAGATTAGACATTACCTTACAAGAGAAGGCTGATTCATCTCCTTAAGGAGGGGATAGAGGGGTCATGCTGGTTTATATATGTTGGAGAGGAGGTTGTAAGAGCAGTCAGTCATGGGATAGCGAACAGCAAAGTGTGGTTAATTCAGACAAAATGGTCGTGTGATTCAGTGGATATTGTACAGACTAGCTCTCTTTCACTGGTAATACAAGGTAAGAACGGTATGTAGTACTAACCCGATCGTGTCGAAAGGATTTGAACTCTTGCAGTTATATAGTTCTTTCTCTGTGGATAATGGGGTTAGAGACTGCTGTCTAACGAAATGTCTTATTCTGGAAATATATTGATGATTTCCCTTTTGCTGATAAAATAAATAATGGAATATTTTTCGTCGACTACTGCTGGGAAGATATATCTTGATAAACCAGTGATTTCAAGTCAGGTATAATAATATTCTGACCAATAAAAAGATGTCAATTGAAACGAGAAAAAGAGTGTTGAGGGGATACATAGAGCCTGTTCTTTTGTATGGATGTGTTGTTGATTGCGGTGAAAAGACGACAGAACGACTAACAAAAATACTTGACTACATACAAACCTTCAAAACTTAGTTGACATCGCATACACCACACATTTGTACTCGTCCTAATTTCTCTTGTTCCAAAAACAACAGGTTGTTTTGTGTCATCCGAACCCGTTGATTGTAACACCCATTTTTTTCGACCTGAAGTAAAGTCCATTGTGTTTGCGGGCAGTAACGAACAACCATTGTCCGAAACAGGTTTCAAGAAACACTTGAGTATAAATTTTTCTTCTTAATACTTTTGTAATCAGGTCAAAGCATAAGCTGTACTAGTAAATATTATACAAAGCATTGAAGTTGAATTACTAACACCATAATTAACTTTGTGTGTATTCATTTCATCGGACACATTTCATAATGTCTAGTCTAAGTTATTTCATCGAATTGGGTTTAAAGATGAATTTTTCTGATGAGGAGTTGAATAACTGGAGTGATAGAAAGTATGCAGAACATCTCCTATTACAGGAAAAAGCTAGGGAACGTGATGATAGAGCTGCTGAAAGGGCTTTGAAACAGTCTGAGTTAGATAGTACTTTGAAGCAGGCTGAGATAACAGCAAAGAGTAAACAGGCAGAAACTGAGGCAGAATTAAGAAAAGCTGAAATTGCTGCCCAGAATAAACGAGAAGAGCTTGAAATGCAGCTGAAAATTGAACAGCTGAAAGCGGAAACATCAACAGAGAAGGATGTTAGAAAGTCAGACAGATTAGACAAAGAAAATCAGTACAAGAAGTACCAAGGGATTAGTGAAAAGTTTCACCACGGGCGACTGCATAGCAGCCTTCACCCATTCAAACTTTGAATGCATTATGGAGCATTATCAGATCCCAGAGACTGAATGGAATATTATATATATGAGAAGTCTTTCTGGGGGACCTCTGAGAGTGACAGAGACCATTCCCAAAGATCTTAGGAAAGATTATCATTATATTAAGTATAAAATCATGTCTCATTTCCTGTTAGATGAAGCAGGCTACAGAGAACAGTTTAGTAAAGTGTCACCTAAACCAACACAAACGTTCTCTGACTACATCTCAGTAGTACAGGATATTTTTACGAAGTGGCTGTCAGCAGCCAAAGTGAATGATAGTTTTGAAAGACTGAAAGATCTCATCCTTAGAGATAAAATTATCACATCTCTACCATCATCATTTTCGAAATTTCTATTGGAATGTGAGTGTGAGAGTGTGCAACAAATTGAAAAACGTGGGTCGGCTTATTTTACAGCCAACAAACATTGTTTCACTAGTGGATTGACTAGCACAGACTTTGTAGCAGCAGCTATATATGACAGATCAAAGTCAGTGCCCTACAGTAAACATAAATCCTATAAGCAATCTGCTGAGAAATACTATCAGTGCAGATATTGCCATTTACCACACAATGAAAATGAAATGTGTGATACACATCCAGGGTACCTCACCTACTTACTTTTTAAATGCGGCCATTCCATACCTGTTACCAATGAGGAGGCCAACTTAGTGATTAACTCCAAAGGTAAATTAAACATCCACCATGGGTATGTTAATGGTAAAGCTGCCACCGCTTTACGTGACAGCGGCAGTACTCTCATTGGTCTAAAGAGAGACTATATTTTACCGTCAGAGTATACTGGTAAACATGTTACATGCAGAACTTTCTCAGGTAACATCGAGAAATACCCTCTTGCATGGGCATATATAGATACACCATTTCTTACAGGAAAGGTCAAATGTGCAGCATTTACCAACCCGTGTTGCGATATTATTATTTGTAACCTTCCTGAAGGTAAATTATATGCCACATGACAAGTATTACATCCTCAGTCACTTGTAAAACCATTTCACCTTCATCTCACATCATTGTTGATGATGTATTACCACCTGTAAATGAATGTATTTATGCCAACTTCAGTTACAGTCAGCACATGAATGTATAGGATCTGAATGTAATACCAACTGATAATGTGATTGATAACCTTGATATTACAAATGCAGTAACCAGATCTGCTGCTCAAATGCAAGATCGAATCGATCAGACAGAGGCTTTACAAATAATAAGCCCAGTGGTAACATCTCCTGAAACAACCAGGGAGAAATTTATAACAGCCCAAAAAGCCGATCGATCTTTGCAGAAATATTTTAAATTAAATAGGCCAAAAGCCACGCTTAGCAAAGAACGCTAGATGGCATTTTGCTCCTGAAGAATGGGATTCTGACACGGTACTATACCAAAGGTTCTAGCACTACAGAACAAACGGTGCTACCATCAGAATACCGCAAACAAGCATTACATCTAGCGCACGGCATACCCTTTGCAGGGCATATGGCTTATGCTAAAACTAGATCGAGGTTACTTACTCAATTCTACTGGCCTAAATTCTGCAGTGATACCAAACAGTATTGCAGAACTTGCGACATCTGCCAGAAACTTGTCAAAAAGGGTAAACACCCGCAAGCTGAACTGCAAATCACAGACTTAGCAAGCAGACCTTTTGAAAAGATCTCTGTCGATATAGTTGGTCCTCTTAACCATATAACATCCAGAGGGAATAAATATATTCTAACGATAATTGACCTCTGTAGCAAATGGCCAGAGGCGATTCCTCTTAAAAACATAACTTCCAAAGACATCATGGAAGTCTTTTTCCATATTTTTGCTAGGGTAGTGTTCCCTGATACCATCCTCTCAGATCGGGGTAGTCAGTTCATAGCATCAGCCACTCAAGCCTTTACTAAAACTTTAGGGGTAAAGCAGTGTTTCAACAGCCCCTACCATCCTCACTCAACGGGAATTATAGAAAAGATCAACGGGGATCTTAAGCACATGCTCTCAAAAGTTACCCAGGAACACCCTTGTGGCATAACCACTAACCACCATTATTCAGTTGACAAGAATGCACGCCAAAGAGAGGGGAAAATATAAAACAATTGACTGCACCAACGCAAACTGAAACCAAAACTTAAAAACTAACGCAACATCAAAACTGAAACTGGAACAAGTGACAGATGACGTCAATTCTAGGAAATATTTCATCAGCCCAAACTCAGGAGATCATTGGATAAAAACAGACACGTGACAACGCCTCCATTCGAAAGCCCGCTTAGAATATGTTAATCGCGCACTTCTACTGCAACCCGCCTGATGAACAGACGTAAAAGCTGGTGTGACCACATTTTCAAATAGGGACGGCAGAATGTCTAGATCCGAGGTAAGCTTGTTACTCCTTTGATTAAACTGATGACCAGATGTATCAAGTGACAAGTAATGGTATCCAGTGTTTGTAATGTCAATTGAAATGTATTATTATAAATTAAAACCTCTGAAGTGAAAAATGCTCGACTGTAGATTCTGATGACGTAGAGCCGATTCCCGGGCAAACTGACACTCTAATACTCTTTTCGAATACTGCAATCTCTGATATTCTTAAAGATAGTTATTAACTTTAAGAAGTGCATAATAATACTACATTCTATTCTGGACAACTGTACGAAGTGATGATTCTGAGACAATCTTGTGCATTTCATTAGAAACACTGCTTCAAATGCTATCACTATCTACAGCGAATAAGACAGTTCGTGTACTAGAATAAGTGCCTCGTTTTAAAACAGACTTATCTATGTCTATTTTCAATCTAGAAAGCTGAAAGAGAAATCAAATCTTCCCTTTCTCCTTCATCTATTGAATAAATAGGGTTTGATGGAATAAATATTTATATTTGTGTCAGATTTTACTTAGATAAGGGCACTCATGAACTGCATTACATCAGAAAAGTTGTGCTTCGCGGAACTCCACCAGTCAGAAGTTAACTTAACTCATTACTCAACATAACTTAAAACACAACACCACACAACTCAACACTCAACCCCACAACAACAACCACAACAACAGGTAATGGGAGAGGAGTTATTATACAAAGAAGAAGGACAAGTTGGTTAATTGGGAAAACACAGAGAACCATTTATACACACTACAAACCCAATGGAGTGATAGAAATGTTATAAATGTATGCCATTTATTCACATGCATCTTGACACCTCCTCACTCTTGTCACTGTCTTACTGTACACGTCTCACTGGCCCCAGGTCCAATGAGAACTTACATACAGCAGGAACCAGTTGATACCAGGAGTACAGTGTGATAAACTCTGACCACCCTAAATTGACCCAACACTAGATTAGAGAAAAGAAGAAGAGGGGGGGGGGGGGAACTAGTTCCTACTTCAGGAATTTAGGTTTCTTCTGACCTACTTCTAGAATATTGCATTGGTAAGATTGTATATGTTTATGTGAATTTTACACAGTGAATTCTTGGTGGCAACCCATTGGCAAACCATTGACAACCAACTGGCCAACCAACCAAACCAGACCAGAGAGAAAGAGATGAACCGCACTTGAGATGGAGGAAGACTAAGCCATGAGCAGAGTATGGGAAGCCTTCAGAGAAGCTACACGGGCAGAACTGAAGTGGGTCCATCAGTCGAAGGACCGAGGCTTATCCTAATCTCCCAATCACAAGGTTACTTTTCTCTAAGGAACACACAACACCCATTTCAGGAAAAGATACCTAAATGTTGAAATAGCATCTCCATATTTATAATGTACAACATTTATATGTTTACAATGTTTCCACACTTGTTGACATCTTATTCATTGATGTTTATTTGTTGATTGACTGTAAAATTGGGCCTATATGCCATTTTCTATTTTATCCTGTGTAACCCACAACAGAAAATGTATGTAACCGGCCTAGAAACACAGGCCCAGTCAATAAATGATGAACCTCAACTGACCTTCTGTTGATTTGTCAGTCAAACCTATCTGTGATTCACCATCTTATGTGTGTACACCATGTTGTCAAGATCTATTGTGATTGGTTATGTGTTTAATTGTTTAAAACCAAATTAACTCATGAAGGAATATTAAATTTTGAGAGACTCAAGGTCTATCAACTGCTCAACATCCATGCTTTCTTAACATAAATCAGGCTGAGAAAATTCTCCAGACTTTCCTCAGAATGAAAAGAAAAGGGGGGCTCAAGAGCTAAAAGAATCCTTGGAGAAGGGGCAGATTCCCAGTTAGTAGTTACTATTCTCACCAGGGCCATAATCTATATCTCCTAGACTAAATCAAATAAGACGAGGCCTGCAGATAACTCGAGGGTCATATTCTGGGGTTATTGAAGATAGAAGAGGATGGGGTCCAACTTCTTTATTTAGAAATGGGGCATGCACTACAGTGATCTCCCAGTCCCTTCAAAAATATATGACAACCCTGAAGACTGGGATACGTATTTACCTGCTATTTTATTTGCATACCGGGAAGTGGCTCACGCCAGCACAGGTTTCTCACCATTTGAACTTGTATATGGTGCCAAACCACGCGGCCCATTATCAATGTACCATTCCATGTTGACTGAAAGTGAAACTGTACATAAACCTATTTCATCTTATGAACATGTAACATCATTGCGTGAAAGGATAATGAAATCTTGTGTGTTAGCCAAAGTTAGTTAGTTAGTTAGTCGACAGATCATCCTCGTTGCACATCGAACCATTCAGTCCATAAGTACTCGGATCCCCTCCTCAGCAAATCCCGCAGCGTGTAGCGGCTAACGACGCCAGTTCTGTGTTGGTTTATCAATCTTCTTTGGCTTCCTGCGTAGTGTTCTTGTTTGGCCACCCCTCTTTTAATTTGCTGCTCCCGCAGTCTGGCCATTGTTGTAGATTCACAGTCATCACTTGGTTCTCGCAAAAGTCTCACTTCTCGTAGAGCATTCAGAATGTCAGCCTGGTCCATGGCGAGTCCGCCCTCCACAGTAGCCTCACCTGCGAGCTTGTCAGCCCGCTCATTTCCTTGTACTCCCGCATGACCTGGCACGAAGATGAAACTAATCTTTGCCAGCCGAGACCGCTTCAGAGGCAGCAACCATTCTCTTCGGATCGACCCATCCTCTATCCTCTTGATCATGTTCATTGAGTCGCTAAGGAAACAAGCCCTAGTGAATGTCTGTGTCTCGAGCCATGTTATTGCTTTACTTACTGCCATGACTTCCATGGTCAGGCTACTTGTGGTTTCAGTGAAAGCACCAGAGTCCTCCTTCACAATTCTCCCTCCGGCCCGAGCTGTAAAGGCCCATGAGCTTCTCACATGTCGGACGACCGACTCATCTGTGTAGATAACCGCGTCACCGTCTAGCGAATTCTCGAAAATCAACGCTTGTACTTCAGCCTCCACAGCAGCCGGATTTTCTTGTCTGCATTTTCTATCTAGTTGGATGCAAACTGAAAAGGATGTGCAGAAGTCTGTTGGCACTTGCACCCACTCCTCGCCAGGTTCTAAGTCCTCAAGTGAACACACCTGTTGAAGAATGTCTTCGGCTTGACCCATCCACGACCGTCCTCTTTTTAACCTGCTGCCCTTCACCTTCCTAATTTCACTATGCAGTGGATGTTGTGTGTTTGTGTTAATTCTGAAGTAGGCGCGTGCCCTGCAAACTTGTATTCTCTCTTCAATGGTTGGAAAATCAAGAAGGTAGCGCATCGCCCTGCATGCTGTATTTCTTGTACATCCAAGAATAATGCGCATAGCTTCATTCTGTATTCTTTCCATCCTTTCTATCTGCTTATGGCTGAGAGTCAGGATTGCCATTGCATACTCCAAAACAGACATGACCAGCCCCTCGTACAGAAGACATAGATGGCGCTGCTCACAGTTTGCTGCCGCCATCACCCGCATCGCTGCCAAACCCCGCTTGGCCTTTGTTATCACCTGGTCTATGTGCACATTATAAGCAAGGCTTCGATCAAACCGTATCCCCAGGTAATTCATTGCCTGCGTTCTTTCCACCGTCTCTGAACACAGCATTACAGTTGGTGTTGGATTGTTGACAATATGATTATTCAACGAGAACCAAGTCACTGTTGCCTTTGTTGGGTTGACCATTGCCCCAGCTTCATCACACCAAGTACTTATGCGATTGAGTTCGGTTTGTAGTTCCACAGCAACCTCCTCTCTATCCTTACCCTGACGATACACTAAAACATCATCGGCATACGACAATGTCCTGCCAGGTCCAGTGATCTGCTCACTGGTGATTCTCACTGTGTAGGCGTTGAACAGTACCGAAGATAATGGTGATCCCTGTGGTAGGCCAGGATATATTGTTGTTGGTTCCGAAGTCCAACTGCCACATCTAAAAACTACTTTCCGTTGGTAGAGGGCTGCAGCGATCCAACTAAGGAGGAATGGACTTACGTTTAGTTCAAGAAGCTGAAACATTAAAAAATCCAGTGGTACTCTGTTGTATGCGTCCTCAAGATCAATCGCTGCAGCAACGGTTTCAGTGCCTGAGTGGAAACCTTCATAGACATCATGGGCAAAGACTGCTGCATTGGTCCAGGTTTCTCTTTTTGGACGGTACCCACCCAGAGTAGGTGGGAAAACACCTTGCCTCTCTAGTTGGCTTGATATTTTCCTGGCAATTACCTTCTCCAGCAGCTGTATTGTATTCTGCATGGTTATAATTCGATATCCCTGAATTTTTTTGTGGTCTTTGTCAGGCTTCGGCAAGGGAATCAGATAGCTGTGTAACCATTCCTCCTTGATGCTAGCACTCCCTATACTGTTGTTGTACATGTCTGCTAGTTTCTCTAGCTCATTGTCGGTACACCTATTTATGTCGTCGTATCTTATGCCATCAGGACATGGAGCACTGTTTTTTGATTGTCGAAGCACAGCCTTGATTTCTTTCATTGTCACTGTGTCTTCATCCGAAGTGTTCTGGGCCTTGCATCTGTCTGAGGTGACCTCCTTGGCCAGATTTCGGCCTCCCATGTCTGTCTGGTTGCTCTGCTCAAGGTAGCGTTCAAAGAGGGCTTTGCCCTTGTCCTCGTCAGTCCTCTGCCAGGTGAGGTCAGCACCTTGGAAGTCAGAAATGCTCTTATTCTTGACTACACCACTCATGCTTTTATGTAGTCGCCAGAACAATGTCAGTGACTTGTCTGTGCTTACTCTTTGACACACCTCTGCCCATTTTTCGCTTTTAACCACCTTGACCAGTTTTTTGAAATAGCTTACTTTTGTGTGCATCTCTCTTTCTAAGTGCAAGCAGGGACTAGGATGACCAGCTCTGTTCTTCTTGGCATTTTGCCATCTCCTTACAGCACTACGCTTATCCACCCAAGCCTTCTCCACCTCGAAACTCCACCACGGTGGCTGCTCCCAGCTTTTTTTCCTGCCCTGAAACGTTCTGCGCTTGTCACGTCTTATTTTACTCACCACATCTTGCCTGTGTGATGCCTTGGTGTTAGCCAAAGAAGCACTGAAACAATCAGGTGCTATCTACCGACAGTACGCTAACAGAGGAAACAGGACGATAACACTGACACCAGGACAAGACGTTCTTCTTCTATTGCCAAGCGACAGACATCTACTGACAGACTCATGGCAAGGACCGTTCAAAGTGTTACGACAAATTTCGACTGTAGATTACGAAATTGCAGTTAGGGACAAACACAAGATATTCCACATAAACATGCTTAAACCATATTACAACAGGGACGAGGACCAGGTAGAGACTACAGCAAGCACGACGATAGTGGACCAAACAGATGACGACGATACTGACGAAATACCGACTCCATCACTTGACACTACAACCAACCTGCAGGACATCAAGATTAATCCTAATCTGAAACAGACAGAGACTGACAGTTGCAGACAAGTGCTACAGGAGTACACCACTATTTTTTCTAACAATCCAGGACAGACAGACTTAGTACATCATCATATTATTTTGACATCCGACATTCCAATAAAATGCAGACCATACTCCATTCCCCTACATTACAAAGACAAACTACACCAGGAAATTATTGACTTAGAGACAAACCATATCATCAGACGAGCACAGTCACATATTTGCTCTCCCGTTGTCAATGTGAAGAAAAAGGACAACACTATAAGACTCTGTGTTGACTATCGTAAACTCAACAACATCACACAGTTGGATTTAGAACCGATAAGCAACTGTGAAGACATACTGACTGAACTGACACACTCACGTTACTTTACGAAACTTGACATGACAAAAGGTTATTGGCAAATACCGGTACACCCTGACAGCATACATCTGACAACATTTGCCACACCCTGGGGACTATACGAATGGTGCAAGTTGCCATTCGGGCTAGTTAATGCTCCAGTGACCTTTGTAAGAATGACAAGACTTCTGTTGACAGATATTTCTAACATAATTTGGTACATGGACGACATTTGCATACATACGAAGAACATGACAGACCACATAACAGCATTACAGCAGACATTCGACAGAATCAGACAACACGGATTGACAGTTAAACCATCCAAAGTCAAGATAGCCTATCAAGAAATTTCATTTTTGGGCTACAAGATCTCAAATGGCTTTGCCTCGACTGACGATAACATCATGTCCAGAATTCTAAAATTGCCGCTTCCGACAACTAAGAAAGAGTTGCGAAGTGTCTTAGGGCTGCTAAACTATTATAGACAGTTTATTCCACATTTTGCTGAATTGACCGAATGTTTCACTAACCTACTAACAAAGAAAGAACCAAATCTTATTGTGAACAGCGAATGCTTACGACCTGCATTTTCGAAAGTATTATCTTATTTTTCTAATGAAGCTATTCTGAAATTACCTGATCTTAACGCTATTTTCAGGTTAAGATGTGATGCGAGCTCCGTAGCTATTGGAGGGGTACTTCTCCAGGAACACGATCAAATTTTGTACCCAGTATACTATGTAAGCCGCAAGTTGAAAGCCAGAGAACGAAATTACAGCACGCCGGAACGTGAGGCACTCGATCTTGTGTTTTCGGTACGTAAACTTTCCCGTTTCTTTTAGGGAAGCACTTTATAGTTGAAACTTACAATAGCCCATTGACTATTATCACCAGAGAGACACCAAGTAACACCAGGGTGGCAAGATGGTCACTGCTTCTGCAGGACTTTAGCTTTGAAGTCAAAGATATAAGTGGCTCACAAAATTCATTGGCTAACCTTCTTTCTAGATGCCCATACGACTCACCCTGTAGCCATATAGCACCTGAGCACACTGCAGATAATGTGTAAGCTGCAAAGTGTAAGTGATCAACACCACAGCCACATTTGAAAGATTTTCAGTAACGCTGTGCAAAGTATGTGATAGGGATTTAATTTCCCATTGTAAATATATGATATATATTATATTATTATGTGAACGAGTGTATCGAATATTTGTGAGATATGTGATAGAATGTGTATATTGTTTTAAATATGCATTAAATATGTACAACGAGTGTCACGGAACAGTACTACAGGATCCAAAAACTTACTGTGCTTGAACTACTTCGAGTATCCGGAGTACCTACACCACAGATTGGCCCACCGTATTTTAATATGTGTGAAAGAGACTGTGACAGCTGTATCCTAGGAGAACACGGTAATCCACACCGAAGAAACTACCCAACAGCTGTTTTCAAGAACTGGTTACTCCGTTTATTTATGTAACATCCAGACGGAAGAACTGTGTGGTATTGTCAACTTAAAACAACAGCTGTGTATTTCCGGTGTGTATGAATATTAATTTGAAAGATAGAAGACTGTACTAGAATACTCACAAAACATTGACGTTTTCCACAACTTTTCTGAGTTAAATATTTCCATATACGGAATTGTATGTGAGGATTCGTGTTAGATGTAATCTCAGCATTGTAAGTTGATTTACTTGTTCACAACAGTGACATTGTGTTCACTTTTGTCAATAAGTATCAAATTATGACACTAAGAAATGAATTTATAAATGTAATTTATTTTGTTGAAAGCATGGTGAAATTACCGCCCATAACCTTTGTATTACAACCAAGGGACATAATTAAAATTGTTGGTAATGTGTAACATGTATTAAAACCACCATCACGTTGCCTGATGGGTGTCACAGGGGCTTAGAGAGTTAAGACGGAGCTATACAGACAATACTAGACAGGAGAGACACAGGCACTATATTTAGCTTGACAACAGGACATAAGTGTGTCAACGACGAGAGCATTAAGTGCGTATGAGCGAGAGTATAGGAAACTCGCCTCTCGACGAGTAACTGGTGAATACCAGTTACATGAGTTAACTGACCAAGCGTGCTGGGACTCTACGCACGCAGAACTCGTCAGCGCACGCAGGACTGAATGTCCGAAGTTGAACGCGCAACTAGAAGCGTGCCTCAGACGGGGGACAAGGACTGAGAGAGAATAGACGTGTTCGCTAGGAACCATATGTAGTTTATAGACAATGGTGTTAGCTAGACCTTAGATTCCAATTAGTGTATAGTATCATTATTTCCACCTCTTCATTGCATCTGTGAAACATACCATGTTGTTGATTATCCATGAAGTAATACGCTCGCCGAGCTTGTGTGTCATAAGCTCTAAATAAAAATGTATCCTTTTGCAAACCACACGAGTTATTGATTCGTGTTGTGCAAAAGTAGGGAGTCCTGAATAACCTGTCGCAAGTAGGTTGTTGACAGGCAGGACCCATTTGGTGTCAGAAGTTTCTGAACCAACGTCTAGAGACTCTAAAATTATTTGGTGGTGTTAAAATTATCCAAACGGGAATTACTAAATATAAAGTTTTGAGATAGATTTTTTCGAGAATGAACACCAAATTACTTTAAAAAGTACTATTTGTGGAGCTTGTACCACAATTAACAGAAAAGAATTAATAAACTGTGTAATTCTGTGAAAATTAATAAGAAATGTGTATGAAGTTGGTTAGATGAATATTGTACAAATATGTTGCAAAGTTTTCAAGCACACCATTGTGTACATATCATTTTGTGTGATACAGCCATCAATGTCAACATTCATCACATTTGATGATATTTGCTACTAAACGGAATCGATAGAGGGTGTTATCCACCTAGGATGGAAATGAAGACAAGACGCAGTGACTTTAACGACGCTCATCTTTCAATCATGACGTTCATTGATCTATATATCTTCATTCATTAACATCATCTATCATTATCAAAATCACATTTGTTGTTGATCAACCACAGAAAAAGAACTGTACTGTAACATAGACAGTTTTGTAAACTATTGTGCTTAACAAACAGAAGCGTCAGTTTGCCCAAACAAGTCGATCAAGTATAGAGAATCAGCGGTGGAACATCCCCAAATGCCAAGTTTTCCAAACC
>JACEFZ010014735.1:212500-215488 GCA_014155875.1 Cepaea nemoralis | reverse complement strand
GTCAAGAATCCATTTTCCCTGGCTTAGTCACTGTCAGAGTCGTCATCACTTGTTTTGACATCCCCAACAAGCTAGCGAGTTACGGTATGATCCCAACAACAGTTTCCCCAACAAGCTGCCAATCTTCTTGATGTCCGGAAACTATAAATTGACAGACGGACTGTTTTCTTCCGAGCTGAGTACTTCCGCTTCCAATCCGACCTGTTTATAAACTGTCAAAGCGATGTATGATTCAGCTCACCCACTTCCCCTACACATCTGCAGCTGTTAACTTGCCCGACATGTGATGGCTGACATCCGATTGCAAACCAGGATCCGACGGGTTCCATCTGTATTCGAATGTTGACAAACTGTCAAAGCGATGCCGGGATTTGTCTCACTCACCACCGAAGTGTTCCCATCCGTCGACCAGATGTAAACACGTGCAGCTACATTTTCTGGATTTGTTGAAACAACCTTTGGCCTCGACCATGCCGCTAATTCAGAACGCCTTTATTCTCATAATGGTTAAATCACGTTGGTCCATCTTGTGACATGTAGCATGGGTGAGTATCATTGACAGAGTTAGCCAAGTGGTTAAGTCATCTGCCTTTAGCTGTGAAGGCTTTGGGTTCGTTTCCCGTTCTGAGCCGTTGAGACCACGAGTACTATATTTGCGAAGACTCCTGAGGGCCATCGCTAGAACTATGGAGTTTGTGCTTTCTGCGATGCTCTTTGCAATCGGCTTGTCTTTCTGTGGAGAGAAGCTGAACCATATGGGGGAAAACCCGGTGGAATGATCTCGATCCTCTCGACTTTATTATTATTTATTTTAATGTGTGATCACTTGATTTGAACTCAAGCGTAGTCCATACATGTGCAACTACTTCTAATGCATTGGGCTGATTTGTGTGTGCATTAGTTTTCCCTATTACCAGTGTCCCTCACCATTAGACGAAACCACTCTGACTTCTAAATAACTTGTAATTTACGTCCCCGAGTCAAGGGCGAGAAGTCAACATTTTAGTCCAACTGATTGATGTAGTGGTTGAACCGGCTACCCCGGTATCAACAAACCGGCAGGTTAAGAGCGGGCGCTGTCATCCATTCGGTCCTTATAGACTTTATACTGAAGACTTCATCATTGGGAGAATTGGACCAGAACACTAGGGGGGGGGGCGGGGGCGAGATATGTGGAGATGACTGAACGCCACATTAGCCAAAGCACTCAATGACGATGCTGATGATGATGATGACGTAATAAGCTCGATCTTTTACACGGAAAACTACATCAAATATCCTCCTCTTGTGTTGAGATAATGTGATGAATTAAGAGAATTCCCCACAGCCGGCTCTATCTTTGAAGTATTGATGCCTGCCAGAAGTACGGTTTCAATTACCATAATTAATCAAATATCTGTATATTGCCGTGGGCAGACCAGAATCTTCCCTCACACGTCAGAGTTTGTTCTTAAATAGAGCCGATGAAACCAAGATGCTCATGCTTGACCTAGTTAAGATTGCATGTCGGGGCAAAAGGAAACTACGCGCCTCATTATTCTCTATGCCACATCACAGGTTATATATATTAAAGGAATAATCAAAGAAATGTCCTTTGACGTCAAGATCTTCAAATGTTTTTGTCCTATTTCACAGTTATATGTTTTCAAGATCCCACCTTATTCTGCGTTCAACCGAGCACCATAACCGCCACAGGCAAACCCTTATAAGATCAGCATGGCCGAATAGATAAGAATGAGCATTTTAAACATTCGGTGTGCCGATGCCATAAAAGAGGTTCAACCCTACAGCGGACAGTTGGACTAAAATGTTGACTTCTCGTCCTTGACTTGGGGATGTAAATTACAAGTGCTTCTGAAGTCGAAGTGGGGCACCAGATAGCGAGGGGTACTGATAAAAGTAGAACTCTAATAAACAAACAAACTTTCAGTTCAGAACTGCTAGAAGTAGTGTGTGTGTGTGGACTACACTTGAGTTCAAAGCCAGTGAGCGCAAAAAAAACAATAAGTCGGGCCACTGAAGTGTGTAACAACAACCCAGCACCCAGCACCCAGAACCCACCACCAACCAAGTCTCCCGCTGCCTTTCCTTGGCTACCACTAATCCTGGGTGCTCCCGCACATCCCTCACAGTCCAAGGAATGATAACACTCAGGGATCTAACAGATGGGAAACAGCCCGAATCCTTTGTGTTTATTGTCCCAGAGAGAACAAACACGTTGGCCGCTGTTCCTGCAGCCTTGTTTTATCCAGTGCGCCTGTGTTTTTGTTTGCTTGTGTTTTGTGTATACATCTCTTTCAAGGTACTTCACCTTTAGCGCTTACTTTATCTGTTTATTTTGTTTCTGTCTCGCGAACTTGGCTACTTCCTCACTCAGTGGCCTGCGATGACACCTTTCGGGGGTCTGACTGTTTGTGCATGATAAAAGAGCGTTCACCTTATTTTGATATCATCCGGTTCGTGTTACTTCATCTATGTATCCATCTGTCAACCTCTCCCCCTCCGTTTATATCTATTTATTCATCTGTCCATCTCTCCCTCCTTTTCTATCTATCTATCTGTCTATCTATCCATCTGCCATCTCCTCCTTCGTTTCTATCTACCCATCTGTCCATTTCCCCTCCATTTCTGTCTATCCATCGAGCTGTCTATTTCTCACACCTTTTCTATCTATCCATCAACCACCATCCGTTCATCCGTTCGTCTGTTTATCTGTCCGTTTCATCAGTACGGCTGCCACTTCCATCCACCCTATCCTTCCATCGATCGATCGATCGATCCATCCATCCATCCTTCCATCCATCCATCCATCCATCCATCCATCCATCCACCCATCCATCTATCCATCCATCCACCCATCCAAGGTAACAATTAACTGCTAAGAAAACAACCGAAGATTGAAGCCGGACCTCTGTGTTGGCAGGCCAAAGGATCTACTGACACACCAGTAATATCCCAGGTCCAGTAACAAATATGTCATTATAGTAT
>JACEFZ010014735.1:202500-207500 GCA_014155875.1 Cepaea nemoralis | reverse complement strand
CCAGTCCTCACGATGTTCTCCGGTGCTCTCTTCTCATCACATGACCAAAGAAAGCTGTTTGTCTCTTTCTTATTGTTGTATATAATGCTCTAGTTTCATTAGCCTCTTTCAGGCAATCGTCGTTAGTTACTCTGGCAGTCCAAGTAATTCGCAACATTCGTCTCAAGAACCACATCTCTGTTGCTTCTAAGTTATCTCTAATCTGTTCATTTATATTCCAAGATTCACCGCCATACAGCAAAACAGTTTCTATATAGCACTTCGGCACTGTCTTTCTTACATTCAATGTCAGTGACTTATTGCATGAGATACATTTCATCTTCTGAAATGCAGCTATTGTTTACCCTATCTTACACATATGGACTGTAAGAAGAAGAAATACCTGTACAGCAACATCGTCATCGTCGTTGCCATCACCATTAACATTATCACCACCATCATTATCATACACATTTGCATTGTTGTATCATCATTACAGTAATCATCATCAAAATACCTCCTTTTGTTGTCATCTTCAACATTGCAATTCTCATCATCATCATCATAAACATCATCATCAAAAATATCATCATCGCCATAATCATCATAATAATTATGAAACTGATGATAATGATGATTGTAATAATGAAGATGGTGATATCCGTCATAGAGATAATTATATTGCGAATTATTTTAGCGATTATAGCGACGTTGGTAGTTTATGATGATAATGATAACGATTATGATATCCATGATTAAGATGATATTAATGACAATGTTGATAAGGACTTTCATTATAATATTTACCATAGTAATGCCAATGATTTCGATGATGATGTTGATAATGATGATGATTATGTTGACGATAACGTGTTGTTGTTGTTGTTGTTGTTGTTGTTGTTGTTGTTGTTGTTGTTGTTGTTGTTGTTGTTGACGATAATGTTGTTGTTGTTGATGATGATGATGATGTTAATGTTGTTAATAATAACAACGGCGATGATGCTGTTGACGATGGTAATGATGATGTTGATGATGGTAATGATGGTGTTGGTCATGACGATTGTCGTGACAATGAGGAGAAAGTCGATGACGTTGGCAACGGAGAAACAACAGACGCCACTGATGCAGCACCCCTGGTAGCGAGTGTTCCATGACCTATCCCGCAGGTATCGCTGTCACGCGACCAGGCTGCACAATTCTACATCTGTGGAGAGTATCTGCAGACATAAACAATCCCCGGCCCAACATTGTTGACTCGGGGAGGAAACTTTATGAAAGCCAGGAGATCCCCAGATGTGGAAGCTGAATCACAACAAGCACCCATGAACATCGGAATCTTCGCAGTAAGTTCTCGGGTACCTGGCTGCAGATTGCACAGTCGTAAACGTTTCCCATGGACTATGCAGCGAAAATGTTAAAGGGTTACGTGGCACGAGAATCGACTGTCTTTATCCCAATGTGAAAAATGTGTCCATATGACACGTTAAGTATGACAAGATGTCTTTTGTTATCTAATTTGATGAATATAACAAATAAAAGGGAGGCCCGCGTAGCTGAGAGGTTGACGCGCTTAAACTTTCTCTGACAGCGAGTTTGTGGGTTCGTTCTACATGCTGGTCAGTTGGTCTTAAATGTTGAATTCTCGTTCAGAAAACAATGGCAAACTCCATCCACCATGTGCCATGCCGATAAGCGTGGGCGGTCATGTTTTTCCATCTCACTCGATCACCAGAGTCGTGGATCAGCTCTGTGTTCCTGTCTCGACCATGCCACATGGCCAAGCCATCCAGGTATTTAATTCTTAGTCTTACCTTGGTCTCCTCACTTCGATCTTGCCAGTCGTCACCAAGTTCTCCAATGCATTTCTTCTCATAACATGCCCAAACAATTGTGACTGTCTACGTCTAAGGACTCGAATCAGTTTACGATCTTCATTTGTTTCTTGAAGGACTTGTTCATTGGTTTTTCTTTCTGTCTATGGTATTCTTTGCATTTTCCTCAGAAACCACATTCCTACAGCCATTAGATTTTTTCAACTTGTCTGCTCATTGTCCACGCTTCACATCCATCGAAAAGTACATGATCTATGTATAATGACACAAAGTAGTGCAGCTTTACATAACAGAGTTACGACACATACAGAACGTTGCGGCGGTTAGCCTTCATCAGCAAACAAACACATTCACAAACACAACATACAGTCAAGGAGAACTCCTGTGACTACATTAGAAGGTGATGACAGGACGAGAGGAACAAATGCATGGGAAAATGGAAGCAATGAAGAGGAAACGAGAATTGACAAAATGTTAATTGAAAAGAATGTTAGTCGAAGAAAATGTTTAATAGAAAAACTGTTAATAGAGAAAAAAACTGTATACTCACCTCACGTACGGACCTGTGAATGTTTACGGAAATCTCAGGTGTATTTTTATAACGGTGCTGGATGTTACGGTACAGTGAGCACATAGAAAGAAGGGGGCGGGGTAGGAGGCGTGTAAGATTGACCACGACCCCATTGTGTTGTTGGTCTGGGTGGACTGGTGTGTAGGAACACGCGTACTTACATAGACACACTTCAACAGACAAAATGCTAGTGTATGTGGACATGCAAGAAGAGAGAGAGGGAGAGAGAGAGAGAGAGAGAGAGAGAGAGAGAGAGAGAGAGAGAGAGAGAGACAGACAGAGACAGACAGAGAGAGACAGAGAGAGGAAAAGTGCCTGCGACCTACCACATGGGGTATATTGTAACCTACGAAATAGTCAGTATGGTTGCTAGTCATACAACGCGCTTCAGGAGCCCCTCGCCCAGTCCTAGAGTTGTTGGGGTTGTGTAAGATCCAACCACTGGCAATGCACGTGAAGAAGGTATGCACAGAGAAGCCAGATGTAAGAGGAGAGAGAGAGGGAGAGAGAGAGTGAGAGAGAGAGAGCGCGAAAGGGGGGAGAGAGGGGGAGAGAGAGGGAGAAGAGAGAGGGGGAGAGAGAGGGGGAGAGGGAGGGAGAGAGGGAGAGAGAGAGGGGGAGAGAGATAGAGAGAAAGGGAGAGAGAGAGGAGGGAGAGGGAAAGAAGAGAGAGAAAGAGAGAGAGGGAAGGAGAGAGGGGGGAGAGAGAGGGGAGAGAGAGAGGGAGAGAGAGAGAGTGAGGGAGGGTGAGAGCGAGAGAGGGGGAGGGCAAGAGAGAGATCAAGGGAGGGACAGAAAGCGCGAGAGGGAGTGAGAGAGGGAGAGAGAGAGTGGGAGAGAGAGAGTGAGAGAGAGGGAGTGAGAGAGGAGGAGAGAGCGAGAGAGGGGAGAGAGAGGGAGAGAGCTAGAGGGTGAAAGAGAGAGAGGGAGAGAGAGAGAGAGAAAGAGAGAGAGAGAGAGGAAAAGTGCCTGTGATATACCACATGAGGCGTGTGGGGCGCGTCGGTCTACGTGTACGACGTTTCCCTCGTACTGTACCCTATGAAATAGTCAGTATGGTTGATTATTGCACAGTACACTTCAGGAGCCTCTCGCCCAGTGTTTGAGTTGTTAGGGCTGTGTGAGATATAACCACTGGTAATACAAGTGAAGTGGGTGGGCACAGAGAAGCAAGATGTAAGGAGAGAGAGAGAGAGAGAGAGAGAGAGAGAGAGAGAGAGAGAGAGAGAGAGAGAGGAGAAGTGCCTGTGATATACTACATGAGGCATGTGGGGCGCGTCAGTCTACGCGTACGAAGTTTCCTTCGTACTGTCCCTATGAAATAGTCAGTATGGTTGATTGTTACAAAGCACACTTCAGGAGCCACTCGTCCAGTGTACGAGTTGATGGGGCTGTGTGAGATCCAACCACTGGTAATACAAGTGAAGTAGGTAGGCACAGAGAAGCAAGATGTAAGGAGAGAGAGAGAGAGAGAGAGAGAGAGAGAGAGAGAGAGAGAGAGAGAGAGAGAGAGGAGAGGAAAACTGCATGCGATATACCGCATGAGGAATGCGGAGTGGGTAGGTCTACAAAATGCGAGGCTTCACTCCTACTGTTCTCTATGGAATAGAGGCAGTAAGGTTAATTGCTATACCACGAATTTGAGGATCAAATCTTCCAGTGGTTGTGTTAAAATCAGACCACCGGCAATATAATTGGAATATGTGGGTACAGAGAAGCCTGATGGAGAGAGAGAGAGAGAGAGAGAGAGAGAGAGAGAGAGAGAGAGAGAGAGAGAGAGAGAGAGAGAGAGAGGAAAAGTGCCTACGACACGCCCCTGATGTATGCGGGGTCGGTCGGTCTACAAATACGAGGCTTCACTCATACTGTTCCCTATGAATTCGGGGCAGTAAGGTTGATTGTTATACAACGTATTTGAGGATCAAATCATCCAGTGGTAGTTTTAAAATCAGATCCCTGGCAATATAGTTGGAATATGTAGGCACAGAGAAGAAAGATGGAAGAGAGAGAGAGAGAGAGAGAGAGAGAGAGAGAGAGAGAGAGAGAGAGAGAGAAATTGGAAAAGTGCCTACGACACGCCACTGATGTATACGGGGTCGGTCAGTCTACAAATACGAGGCTTCCCTCATACTGTCCCCTATGGAATAGAGGCAGTAAGGTTGATTGTTATACAACGTATTTGAGGATCAAATCACCCAGTGGTTGTGTTGAAATCAGACCACCGGCAATATGGTTGGAATATGTAGGCACAGAGAAGTGAGATGGAAGAGAGAGAGAGAGAGAGAGAGGTCAAACTGGTCACTTCTGCGCTGATCCAACAAGGGCTTCTTCCCCCAGAAGCCAAGTCTTTAAATAAGTATGACAGCTGCTTGGGCAGATCAATGTTTTGTATGCTGCCCAAAACACTCAAACTGAACAATCCGGGCAGACCGATCGTATCAGCCTGTGCATGCCCCACTGAGCACATATCCGGGTTCTTAGACAGAATTTTCCAACCGCTGGTTGGTGACCTCCCATCATATTTGAAAGACACCAACCATGCGATAGCGACGTTTGAATCTATAACATTCACGTCTGATACCCAGTATCACATCTTCACCCTTGATGTGACCTCACTG
>JACEFZ010014735.1:147500-197500 GCA_014155875.1 Cepaea nemoralis | reverse complement strand
GAGATAACTGTACCAATTCACTTGCTTAAGAATATGCCCATATTCTTGAGCCTGAGGAATTAAGGCCGCCGGGCTAGTGCAGTCTCCGCATACTCTGCAGGTTAGAGTTTTATTTTTGCCCAGGACAGAAGAAAATTCACACCTTACCGAAGATTCGAACCCGGGTCTCCCGAAGGAGAATCCGATAATCCAGCCACTGGGTGATGTTGTCAGTATCACAGCGGCCATCTTCACCTCCCAAGATATTTTAAGGTATCCATGTGAGCCTGAGTCCACCGGGAACATGTAAAAATTCTCCCTAATGTGGATTAGAATCCAGGACCTCGAAGCCAGGAGTCAAGTGTCTAGCCACTGCGTTACCGCCGCTTCTGTGACAAATATTGTGTTCACACACTTCATATCCTAGCAGGACGTATAATCGACCCCACCACCGGGTGAATTATAAGGTAATATATTATATTGTTGTACCTTAAAACCACAGCAGTGTCAATAAAATGATAATGTAACACCAAAGCAGAGATAGAGGCAGTGAAAACAGCAGAAATGCTGATGACAAAGAATAATACAGAACAATGCATGCAGCTCGTAGAAAAATTAAGAATACTATAACCAAAAAAGAAAAATGAACAAAGATTCATCTAAAAGAAAACTCACTGTAACAAATAAAGCACTTTGAATACTTAGGAAGTTAACATCATCAAATGGCAAATCAGAAGACGAGATAGATAATAGATGCAATAAGGCAAAGCAACTCACTGGAGAAATGGCACCAACACTAAAGAACGAACACTTATCAATAGTTACTAAGTAAGTACTCTACAACACAATCTTCCTTCAACTCTATGCTACCTATGCGGAACCTGGACAACGACAGAAAAAAGAAAAGAAAAATCACAACAGAAATGAGATTCCTGAGAAGAATACCCAATGTATCAAACAGAGAGAAAATCAGAAATGAAGAAATCAGGACTAAATTGAGAGTTATGCAACGCCACCTGTTATCAGAAAACAGCAAGTTAAATGGTTTGGCCATGTAACTAGATTACCAACTAACAGTGTACCACAACAAGCAATGATGTACAGACCAGATGGAAGCAGAAGAAGAAAAACGATGGACGGAGGGAATAGCAGAGTCCAAGAGAATCTCGATATATGAAGCCAATGAATGGGCTCTCTCCCGCTGTTTATACTTCACCTCGACACCGCAAGGTACAAGAGGAACAGGATGAGATGAGATGAGGTGAGAATGCACAGGTTTCTTCACAAACGGAAAATAAGTTGTCTCAGTAATAATAGAAAGAAACGGTGCAGAACTAGCAGAACTAAGAGCAGCAACAAGGTATCAACATAAAAGACGAAACTTATTTTAATGAGCAGTGGAAATTAGAGGACGTCATTGAGAAATACAGTAAACAGGGAGATTCTAGAACAAGTAACAAGTTTCTCCTATCTTGGACATGTAATAACAGTTGATGGCAGAAGTGAAACAGAAATCAAAAAAGAGAATACGAATGGCTAAAAATGCTTTCAGTAGGATGAAATCAGCATTAACATTTGTTGAAATTAACAAGGCATTAAAAATAAGAATTGTCAAATGTTACGTATATTCAACACTACTGTATGGCGCGGAAGCCTGGACATTGAACAAGCAACTAGAAAGTCGAATAGAGGCCTTGGAGATGTGGATATATAGGAGAATATGTCGTATTTTATTGAAACAAAAACAATCAAATACAGAGGATCTAGAAAAATTAGGAATGGAAAGAGGGTTGATAAAGAAATAAACAAAGAGGCAAGTTAAATATGTCGGTCACGTTAAAAGATATACTACTCTTATAAAAAACCATACTAGAGGGTAAGGATGAGGGCAAGCCAGCAAGAGGTAGACAACGATACAAGTGGGAAGTAACAGCAAGAGTTGGACGATCAGCGGCCTGATAGAATGTACAGTCAGGGCGAGAGACAGCCAATGTTGGAGATCCGTTGCAGCCAACCTTCATTGTGGAGACGGCACCTGATTGACTGATTGAAGAAAAGAAATCTATGGACTATGTCAGAAATATAAAAAGGTACAATGGACCATATCACATTGCAATAAATCTAAGCACGAGGCAATGATATAGACATAACCTATAATGAGGCCAAACAAACTAATGAGAATTCAGGAAGCGAGATTCGCAGTTCTATTTTCACAAGCAGGAAAGAAACCGAGGTCCGCATGGATAAATAAACATGGATAAATAAACATCCGGTGTGCTGATTCTGAGGTGATTAGTCAGTTGGACTAAAATAAAAACTTCTCGTTCTTGACTTGGGGACCTAAATTACAATTACCTCTGAAGTCGGAATGGGTCGGCTGATGGCGAGGGGCACTGGTAATAGGAAAAGCCAATACACACGCAAAAATCAGTCCGATGCACTAAAACCATGTGTATGGACTACGCTTAGAGTTTAAAGCGAGCTAGCGAAAAAAAAAAATTAAAAGCAAAAAGAGAAACATCATAAGGGCCCTAATTATGACACACAGATTGATTAGCAGTTGAACGTGATAAAACACGTCCTTCAAAAGCGAGCGAACTAGTGAGGCAACAGGTTTTACTGTACTGCAACATGGCCGTCTTGACAGACAGTAGTTGTTTGCTTCAACATAGGCATAATAACCTCTCCGTGGCACAAAGCCTGGGCTGAATTATGAGACTCATGTATTGCCCATGCAGCATGATCCCTCTCTCGGCCTGCCTAGTTTACTCCAGAGGAAAGGTAGCCTGATAGTTTACTCCAGAGGAAAGCTAGTCTGATAGTTTACTCCAGAGGAAAGCTAGTCTGATAGTTTACTCCAGAGGAAAGGTAGTCTGATAGTTTACTCCACAGGAAAGGTAGTCTGATAGTTTACTCCAGAGGAAAGGTAGTCTGATAGTTTACTCCACAGGAAAGGTAGTCTGATAGCTTACTCCAGAGGAAAGGTAGTCTGATAGTTTACTCCAGAGGAAAGGTAACCTGATAGCTTACTCCAGAGGAAAGGTAGTCTGATAGTTTACTCCAGAGGAAAGGTAGTCTGATAGTTTACTCCAGAGGAAAGGTAGTCTGATAGTTTACTCCAGAGGAAAGGTAGCACAAATGCAAACTGATGTGAAGAAAACATGGAGCCAACTGGGAACAGATCAAGAGAAGGTGCACCGTCCGGAGAAATGGCCTGAGATAGAGAAACTCGGTATGTGGTGAGTACGATGTCCTGCAGAGTGCCTGTCACATGATGCTAGATTGTGTGGAGTTGAGTAATTTCAGCATCGGATCTTTTTTGTTTTTAGGAAAATGAGGAGACTATCATGGATGGGTGTAGAATATGAATGAGACAGTTCCAAACTATAAGCACATACACTCTCACACAAAATACACTCAAGTACACGCACATGCATACTCACACGCACACATTACACACTTACACCACGCACACTCATAAGCACACATAATACACTTACACCACGCACACTCACACTCACACATAATACATCCACTCACACTCACTCTCACAGATAATACACTCTCGCGCACACACACAATCCCATCCACCCGCATATGTGTGTACAAGCAGCTACGAGTGACCATATATTCCTTATCTGTCTGTGCCATACCTTTCGGCAGCGCCAAAGAACAACATACCTTCAACAAATTAATAACCAGGATAATAATAATGATGAAAACCCACAGACAATACATCGCAGAAGATAAACACACAGAAACGCGAGGCACACAATCTCCACCAACAGTTTACTCACACGAGCACCAACCGCGTGCTGTGTTTGTGATCATGTTGACGCCTCATTTCATCAGCTCATCTAACCTGCTCTGGCTGAGCGAAAACAAGCCGTGTTTACGTAGAGCCGGAGGACCACACGGAGCCCTGGCAAACTCGGTCTGTGTAGTGTCATTCGTAGAGCGTTGTTAGCAGGTTCACGAGCTGCCCGGTGTGTGTGTGCGCGCGCGTGTTTGTGTCTGTGTGTGTGTGTTTATGTGTGTTTACGAGCTGTCCTTATATGTGTGTGTGTTTATATGTGTTTATGTGTGTTTACCAGCTGTCTTGTGTTTGTGTTTATGTGTGTTTACGAGCTGTCCTGTTTATGTGTGTGCTTATGTGTGTATGGCTTCCGGTAAAATGGCGACGACGTGACGCGTTTATTCTGTGGGAGACGCTGTTTAGTGTTTTCCTGTGGATTATGTGGTGTTATTTCGTATTCGTTTATTGGAAGTGTTCAAAAGAAGCCACGGAAGGCAGGTGGTGGATGAAATTTTGAGGGCAGCCGACAGATATTTGTTGGTTATGGTCTCAAGTTTCGCGACGGCAGGCAGAGAGACAATTGCTGCGGTCACACGACCAATATGGTTACTGCCATAGAGGAAAGCAACGGCAAACAACCTCTTTAATAGTGCCTAGTACATTATGATTCGCCTAAAGACTGATCATCGCAAGACAAGGACAGAGACATTAAAATTAGCAACATGGAATGTTACTACGCTAAACGACGACGAAAAATTAGATAACATAAAACAAGAAATGGAAAGAGAAAAAATTAATATTTTAGGGATGTGCGAAACAAGATGGACAGGAGCAGGCATCAAGATAGACGAAGATTTTAAGATTATTTATTCTGGAGGTGAAGATCGACAAAGGGGAGTGGCAATTATTTTGGACCGGAAAACATCAAAATCTGTTCAAGGATATTGGGCCGTGTCGGACAGAGTTCTACTAGTTAAATTAAGTGGCAGACCTTTTAAGCATAAATGTTATTCAAGTATATGCCCCAACAGGAGAATCCAGTGAAGATAGTGTAGAGGAATTTTATAATGACATAGAGTCTGCCTTAAAGAAATGTAAAAATTCAGAAATAAACATCATAATAGGGGACTTCAATGCAAAAGTAGGAAATCAAGGTGATAGATACACAGTAGGAAACTATGGTTTAGGAGAGAGAAATGAAAGAGGATACAGACTCGTAGAGTGGGCAAAAGAACAGGAAATGATCGTAGGAAACACCTGGTTTAAGCAACACCCTAGAAGATTATGGACATGGAGGAGTCCTGATAGCAGGATTAGAAACCAGATTGACTACATTCTGATTAGCAGAAGATTTAGAAACGCGTTAACAATAGCAAAAACAGTTCCCAGTGCTGATTGTTATAGTGACCACAGATTACTTACAGGAACATTGAGGATAAAGTTGAAGAAAGTCAAGTATATAACAGGAAACACTAAATATGATTTGTGTACATTGAGTAATGACAAGGAAATACAAACAAATTCAACATAGAAGTACAGAACAGATTTGATATATTGTCTGATCTAGAGATCCTATTCCAGGATGTGATGATCAATGGGAAATGTTGAAGAATTCAATCAGTTTGGCTGCAGAAACAACTATTCCAAAATTAAAGAAGGTGGGTCGTAAGAAATGGATGACTGAAGAAATTTTACACCTAATGGAAACAAGAAGACTCAACAAAAATAATTCTGCCAAATATGAAGAAATTCACAGACAAGTCAGAATATTATGTAAGGAGGCAAAAGAATCATGGCTTGAGGAAAAGTGCTTAGAAATTGAAAAACAACACAACAGTCAAAATACCAAATTAGTGCACAAAGAATTCAGGAACTTACTAATAAAAGAACAAGTACATCAGCAGGCTGTCTAAAAACTAAAGATGGCAAAATCATAATAGAAAAAGATCAGATTCTACATGTATGGACAGATTATGTGAAAAACCTTTATGATGATAACAGAGAGGAACAGTATGATATTAGATTTAATAATGAAGGACCACCAATTTTGAAGATGGAGGTTCGAAATATTCTTAAGCATATGAAAGCTGGCAAGGCCCCGGTACAGATAACATCACAACAGAAATGATTAAACCTTTAGAAGAATATGGACTAGATCAAGTCACCAGACTGCTGAACACATTATATGATACTGGAGATATACCTTCTGAATTATTTAACTCTGTATTTATTGCAATCCCAAAGAAATCAGGAGCCTTGGAATGTGATCAACATAGAACAATTAGTATAATGAGTCACATCACAAAGATTTTGCTACGAATTATCATGCAAAGAGTGAGGAAGAAAATACAACCTGAAATAGGGGAAGAACAATGTGGGTTTGTAGAAGGAAAGGGTACAGTAAATGCTGTGTATATGCTGCGAACAGTTATTGAACGTGCTATAGAAGTAAACAAGGATATACATCTTTGCTTTATTGACTTCACAAAGGCTTTTGATAGAGTTAGACATGTCAACATGGTGGATATGCTTGCAGATCTACAAATTGATGGGAAAGATATTAGACTTATAAAAAACATATATTGGAAACAACAAGCTGCCATAAGGATTGATAATGAAGTGGGACAATATCAGCCTATTAAGAGAGGTGTTAGGCAGGGATGTGTAATGTCTCCAGATCTTTTTTCCCTATACAGTGAAAATATTTTCAGAAATGTAGAAGATATAAATGGAATCAGCATTGGAGGACGAAACATCAATAACATTAGATATGCAGATGATACAGTATTGATTGCAGACAATGCGCAGGATCTGCAACAATTAGTAGATGCGGTTGTTGTACACAGTGAGCAACTGGGGTTAGAATTAAATTGTAAAAAGACTCAGGTTATGGTCGTCACTAGGAAGAACGAAGTACCACAATGTAATATACAAGTAAATGGGAATATTCTTCAACAAGTGAATCGGTACAATTATCTCGGAACAGTTATAACATCTGATGGGAGATGCCTTGAAGAGATTAGAACAAGAATCGCCATGGCGAAAGTAGCCTTTAGCAAGATGAAAAACATTCTGACCAATAAAAAGATGTCAACTGTAACGATAAAAAGAGTGTTGAGGGGATACATAGAGCCTGTTCTTTTGTATGGATGTGAAACTTGGACAATGAGCAGTCAAGCTGAAAAACATCTGATGGCTGCAGAAATGTGGTTTCTGAGGAAAATGCAAAGAATACCTGGACAGACAGAAAAACCAATGACCAAGTACTACAGGAGACAAATGACAATCGTAAATTGATTAGAGAAATTAGACGTAGACAGTCAAAATTATTTGGACATGCTATGAGAAGAAATGGATTGGAGAACTTAGTGACAACTGGCAAGATCGAAGGGAACAGACCAAGAGGAAGACCGAGAGGCAAATACCTGGATGGCTTGGCCACATGGCATGGACGAGATAGGAACACTGAGCTGATCCACTACTCTAGTGATCAAGTGAAATGGCCAGTCATAACCGCCCACGATTTCCGGCATGGCACATGATTGATTGACTATGTATATAACTACGTGTGTGATTATATGTCTGTTTAATGTGTTTGTTCATGTGTGTGCTTATGTGTGTGCTCATGTGTGTGCTCATGTGTATATCTATGCGTATGTTTGTGTGTGTACGTCTGTGTTTACGTGTGTGCGCGCGCGCGCGCGTGTGTGTGTGTCCATGTGTGTTAGGTCTGGGTCGTTTATTATCGTTTTTAGTTGGTTTTGGTTGGAGTGGATAATTTTGGTTTTACCATTAAATAATAGATTTATTCTGCCTGTCTGTCTATCTGTTTGTCTGTCTGTCCGTCCGTCCGTCCGTCTGTCTGTCTGTCTGTCTGTCTGTCTGTCTGTGGGGACATGTGTGTGGGTGGGGATGTGTGTGTGTATAAGTGGGCGGTGTGTGTGTCGGTAGTTAAGGGATGTTTGTTTGGGAGATGGGTGATTGGGTGTGTGTGGGTGGGTGGAGGATGTGTGAGTGTGTGTAGATTTGGGGATGGGTGGGGGTCGATGGGTGCGAGATATGTAGGTGCGTGGAGGAGATAGTGTGGGTGGGGATGTGTATAAGTTGGGGATGTGTGGGTGGTGCGTGATGTGTGCGTGGGTAGGTGCGGGATGTGTGGGTTAGCGAGGGGATATGTGTGTGGTTGGGAGATGTGTTATTGGCTGGGTGGTTGGGGTTGTGTGGATGGGTGATAGAGGATATGTGCGTGGGTGAGTGTGTCTGGGTTATGATATGGGTGGAGTGATGTGTATGCGGGTGGGGGATGTGTGTAGGTGGGGGATGTGTGTGGGTGGGAGATGTGTCGGCGGAGAATGGGTGGCTGTTTGGGGGAATGTATGTGTGCCTTGGTGTGTGTCTGGGTGGGGGGTATGTGTGGTATGGTGGGGGATGTATGTGAGGCGCGGGGGGGGGGTGTGGTGGGTGGGGGATGTATGGGTGGGTGGGGATGTGTCTCACAACATGGTAATATGCATTGTTTATCTTTACAACATTCATTTGACAATGTGTTTTTTTTTCAGTGTGAATGTATCATGCACAATTGATGAACGAAAGATGACTGATTGGAATGGCTGAATGCAAGACGGGCCTGCGTGCCCAATTTGTTACCCTTTAAAAATAAAGTTCATTCGTTCGTTCGTTCGTTCGTTCTGTCTGTCTGTGTCCTGTCTGTCTGTCTGTCTGTCTGTCTGTCTGTCTGTCTGTCTGTCTGTCTGTCTGTCTGTGTACGCACCTCAAGCCTACACTAAGAGGTAAGATCTGACCCAAACAGACGAACAAGCACGCGTAAGGCCACACCAACACCTCTAACAGATAATTACGGACACCAAGAAGTCGAACTTTGCACAATCAGATGAGCGCGTATTTTTGTGTTGATGTGAAACGTGGATAATGAGCAGACAAGCTGAAATATATCTAATGACAGTGGAAATGTGGTTTCTGAGGAGAATGCAAAGAATACCATGGACAGACAGAAAAACCAATTCGCAAGTCCTAAAAGACTCAGATGAAAACAGCAAACTGATTAGAGAAATTAGACGTAGGCGGTCAAGTTGGTTTGTTTTAGCACGTTATGAGAAGAAATAAACTAGAGTACTAATGACAACTAAACGAACGAACGAACGAACAAACTTTATTTACAAAGGGTTAAGAATTGGGCACGCAGGCCCGTCTAACATTCTGCCCTTCTATCACTCTCTTTCATACATTATTTCATTCACACATCATTCAAGGCTAACAGAGAACAGCAACAATATAATTGAGGGCAAGAGAACAAAGGGCAGACAGATAAGTAAATATATGGATCGCTTGACCACATGGCGAGGTCGGAAGAAGAACATAGAGTCGATCCACGACTCTGGTGATCGTGTAAGGTGGCGAAATATGACCGCCCACGCTTACCGGCATGGCACATGATGATGATACATAAATTAAGAGGTAAACCTCCAGATCAAGAGGTAAACGTACACCAATAGATCCGCGCCTAGACCAATAGATCCGCGCCTACACCAATAGATCAGCGACTACACCAATAGATCCGCGCATACACCAATAGATCCGCGCCTACACCAATAGATCCGCGCCTACACCAATAGATACGTGTTTACACCAATAGATCCGCGCCTAGACCAATAGATCCGCGCCTAGACCAATAGATCCGCGCCTACATCAATAGATCCGCGCCTACACCAATAGATCCGCGCCTAGACCAATAGATCCGCGCCTAGACCAATAGATCCGCGCCTAGACCAATAGATCCGCGCCTAGACCAATAGATCCGCGCCTACACCAATAGATCCGCGCCTAGACCAATAGATCCGCGCCTACACCAATAGATCCGCGCCTACACGAATAGATCCGCGCCAAGACCAATAGATCCGCGCCTACACCGATAGATCCGCCTGCACCAATAGATCCGCGCCTACACCAATAGATCCGCGCCTACACCAATAGATAAGTGTTTACACCAATAGATCCGCGCCTAGACCAATAGATCCGCGCCTAGACCAATAGATCCACGCCTACACCAATAGATAAGTGTTTACACCAATAGATAAGTGTTTACACCAATAGATCGGCGCCTAGACCAATAGATCCGGGCCTACACCAATAGATAAGTGTTTACACCAATAGATCCGCGCCTAGACCAATAGATCCGCGCCTACACCAATAGATAAGTGTTTACACCAATAGATAAGCGCCTAGACCAATAGAGCCGCGCCTAGACCAATAGATCCGCACCTAGACCAATAGATCCGCGCCTACACCAATAGATCCGCGCCTAGACCAATAGATACGCGCCTAGACCAATAGATCCGCGCCTACACCAATAGATCCGCGCCTAAACCAATAGATCCGCGCCTAGACCAATAGATAATCGCCTACACCAATAGATCCGCTCCAAGACCAATAGATAAGCGCCTACACCAATAGATAAGCGCCTACACCAATTGATAAGCGCCTACACCAATAGATAAGCGCCTACACCAATAGATCTGTGCCTAGACCAATAGATAAGCGCCTACACCAATAAATAAGCGCCTACACCAATAAATAAGCGCCTACACCAATAGATCCTCGCCTACACCAATAAATAAGCGCCTACATCAATAGATAAGTGTTTACACCAATAGATCCACGTCTAGACCAATAGATCCGCGCCTACACCAATAGATAAGTGTTTACACCAATAGATCCGCGCCTAGACCAATAGATCCGCGCCTAGACCAATAGATCCGCGCCTACACCAATAGATCCGCGCCTACACCAATAGATCCGCGCCTAGACCAATAGATCCGCGCCTAGACCAATAGATCCGCGCCTAGACCAATAGATCCGCGCCTACACCAATAGATCCGCGCCTACACCAATAGATAAGCGCCTACACCAATAGATAAGCGCCTACACCAATAGATACGCGCCTACACCAATAGATAAGCGCCTACACCAATAGATCTGCGCCTAGACCAATAGATAAGCGCCTACACCAATAAATAAGCGTCTACACCAATAAATAAGCGCCTAGACCAATAGATAAGCGCCTACACCAATAAATAAGCGCCTACACCAATAAATAAGCGCCTACACCAATAAAGAAGCGCATACACCAATAAATAAGCGCCTATACCAATAAATAAGCGCCTAAACCAATAAATAAGCGCCTACACCAATAAATAAGCGCCTACACCAATAAATAAGCGCCTACACCACTAAATAAACGCCTACACCAATAAATAAGCGCCTACACCAATAAATAAGCGCCTACACCAATAAATAAGCGCCTACACCTATAAATAAGCGGCTACACCAATAAATAAGCGCCTACACCAATAAATAAGCACCTAGACCAATAGGTAAGCTCCTGCATCAATAAGTAAGCGCCTACACCTATAGATAGCGCCTACACATATAGATAAGCGCCGACACTGATAGATGAGAGCTTACATTAAGAGATAAGCGTCGATACACATATATAAGCGCCTACACTAATAGATAAGCGCCTTCACTTAGAGATAAGCGCCTACACTAATAGATAAGCGCCTACACTAATAGATAAGCGTCGATACACATATATAAGCGCCTACACTAATAGATAAGCGCCTTAACTTAGAGATAAGCGCCTACACCATAAGATTAACGCCTACACCGTAAGATTAACGCCTACACCGTAAGATTAGCGCCTACACTAAGAGATACGCGCCTACACTAATAGATAAGCGCCTACACTAAGAGATAAGCGCCTACACTAAGAGATAAGCGCCTTCACTAAGAGATAAGCGCCTACACCATAAGATTAACGCCTACACCGTAAGATTAACGCCTACACCGTAAGATTAGCGCCTACACCGTAAGATTAGCGCCTACACTATGAGATAAGCGCCTCACTAAAAGACACCTACACTAAGAGATAGGCGCCTACACTAACAGACCAGCGCCCACACTGAAAGGTTTAAACTGCTCATGCTAACCGACCAGACCGAGCACCGAGCCCCTCCACCGTGCCATAACTGCGACCTCACAAATCTCGCCATGACATTGACTGCACGACAGCAGGTATGTGCCTGGATGTGCCGAACTGACAATCAATATCGCAGAGCTGTCACCGTGATACTTGTCTTGTCTTCATAAATCTGGCCATGACACTTTGAAGATTTCACTTTGTGTTTTTCAATAACTTAACGGTTCATGGTTTGTCCTCTGTTACTTCCTCAAGTTTGTTCTGTATTTCTTCTGCTTAAATGTAAATGTCTGCACATTCGTTTCTCCTGTTGACTGTTAACAGTTATAGGGTGTATTTTTAATGACTGTGAGGTTTTTGAAAATATTGCCGTTCCAAGTTTTGTAATCACCCGTTGTGGAGTTCATGCATACATTCATACATTGGCAACTTGCCGTCTTGACAGACGATAGTTTGTGCTTTAAAAAGGCTTAATAACTACAACCCATGGCGGTGGCGAATGTGACTGTGAATGTTCGTCCACAGTGGATGCATGTGAACACATGGTCATTTTCACCATCATTCACCATCTTGCGTCTTACACGCTCGGTGTTTGACTTATCTCCAATAATTTTCTCCTTTCCTTTGTCTTTATTCCATTTCTGATATTTGCTTTCCATGCAACACGTTCAGCGGCGACCTGCTCCCAATGTGCATTATCAATGCCTGAATCAGTCATGTCCCGCTTACACACAACTTTGTATCGTAGTAGAGGCCGATCCTGAGATCTCCTACCCACCCGTAATTCACCAAAACAGATGTCCTTGGGTATTCTACCGTCATCCATCCTCCTAACATGCCCTACCCATCTAGTTCATGCAACATAAGAGGTAAATACAAAACTTAGAATGGCAATATTTTCAAAAACCCCACAGTCATTAAAAATCCACCCTATACAATTTCTCTTCCTAATTGTGTAAGAGTTGAAACATGTCTTGATGATGAGGTGAAATTTTAATTGTTGCTTTTATAACCATTAAATGTTTTATCTATGATCTGTTGGGGTATTATGCTTGCCCTCCGGACTAGTCCGTGGGTGCTAAGATCCTCTCTCCACCTCAACATAGGCATCAGAGTCCGGTGGCTAATAGTGCTAGTTCTGTGTTGGTTGACGAGACCCCTCGTTCCCTCGATGTGCCTCTCACGTCTGGCCGACCCAATTCTTGCTGGCAAGTCTTTCATTCCGGGCAACGTTATGGATTCACTGACGTCAAAGTCCTCCGCTCTCGACATCTCTCTAAGGGTGTTGATAACATCGGCACTATCCCTGGGCTGGTCGTCTGTGGGGGATGCAGAGCCAGCAAGTTTATCAGCTTGTTCATTTCCTTCAACTCCCAAATGTCCCGGGACGAAGGTGAAAGTGACTCTACGGACAACATACCTCCGCAGTGATTCAATATTAAAATGAGTGTTTGCCTTGAACCAACTCACTGGAAAAGTGAATAAACGAGTTTAGATGTATATTTAATAGCACGGCACAGACCTATGTATGTAAGGCCGCGCATTTTGACGTGGAAATGGTATCTACGGGATTTCGTGCCGAGAAGTCCAGCGCGTAACAATACATCGCTAAAGCTGCCATTTATACCAAGAAATATGACGATGTTCGTCCATCATGAATGACGTTGACCATTCATTGACGATGACCATTCATTACACTACATCTTTTGATGAGGAACGAATGACTTGCGCTTTGGTTTTGTATAGCGAGGAAGTGGTCGCGCAACACCTTCGCCCCCGCTCCCTCGTCTGTGTCCGTCTGGCTCCAGTGGCGAGCATGGCAAGACGACTGGAAGACGGACACAGATGCAGTGGACGTTAGGCTGCCACGGGCCAGTTATCCCTGTATATATTGGCTCTCGAGAGCCTCGTGCAAACGGCCCTTCCGCCAATTCCTTTAATTTTCAGTTTTAAGACAAGCGTAGCGACAAGCAATGAGCGTATGATTACTTATAGGATCAACAAGATTTCCTTCGCCGAAGACGGACTGACCGCCAGAACGGACCACACATACATGAGGCGAGAAGCTGCCCACAGAAGATACTGCTCGTCTAGGATGCGAGCAGATCTCCCGATTTACGGTTGAGCCTCAGCAGCGCACAAGTGCACGTGGCGACTGACAGGCCAGACGTTCACGCACACCTTGTACCTTGAGACAAGCACTGGCAGGATCAACCAGATATCTATCGGACAGACGGACTATTCACGCACACGCAAGCCAAGAGTAGCATCGCTAAAGCGCGCCCTCCCGGTACAAGGTGATACATGCAAAACCACTGGACGCCTACCGACGAGCTTTCAAGCTACGCCGGCAGGACTGACCGAAATAAGAAATATATACATGATTCGAATAATGATTCAGCCCAGATAAGAACGGCAAGGCTTGACATTCAGCCGACTGGGTCAGCTCAGCGTATAACCCATGACCCACCGAGGGGCGAAGCTGGCGCTTGACAAGGGTGTCTAGTGTTAGGTGTAAGACACACTGTAAGTCAAGAACAATTTATTTCAGCGTAGAGTATAGATACAGAATAGATAATGAGAGGATTCACCCTGTCCGTAGTACCTCTAAAATTGTAGAATAATTGTTGAATGCAAGTGGTCAGGTGTAGTATACACGATAACAAAGGTTTGCTGGTGACACCTGAGACTTGAGAGCATTGTTGAAATATAAATAAAAGTGGACTACAACTCAGGAGTGTTGAACGTTCATTTTCGTTGATGTTGACAATTGCCCGCAGGGATTCTTGTTACAACACGAGCCGGAGAACGATGTGGCGGTGTTGATGATGCTGTCAACATTAAAGTTCCTATACTAAGGAGACAATTATAATCCTATAAGTTCTATCATAATTTTTAAAACACCAAAGAACTCAATAGTTTAGACAGAGGTCAGCATGGCTGAACAGATAAGAGCGTTCTTTCTTAAACACCCGGTGTGCTGATGCTGAGGTAAGGGTTCAACCCCTACATCGGTCAGGTGGAATAAAATGTTGACTTCCGGTCCTCGACTTGGGGGAGTAAATTACAAGTATCTATGAAGTTGGAGTGAGTTCACCTGAAGGCTGAGGGCCCAGGTAATAAGGAAAAGCTAATCTACACTGAAAGATCATTCCAGTGCACTAGAAGTAGTGGTACATGAAGGGCTAAGCTTCAGAAACAAATGGTTTTGGATATTTAGTTAGAATGGAACAAGATAAAGCAGCGGCTAGAGAGTTCTAAGTGAGAACATCTGGGTACAAGGCGAGAGGGCGAGCCAGGAAGGGGTGATTACATGGAGTGGAAGAGACCTCTGAAGAAATCAATTATGACGTCAGTACAAACAGCACAATTGAAAGTTAGTTCTTAGGCTACCACTGCCACTTCTCCCAGTGCCCTTTCCAATAGTTACAATGTTTCCCAGCGTCATTCTTCTCATTACATGGCCACATAATGAGGGTTGCCCTGTTCTTATAATTTTATATAATGTTCTACTTTCAATGGCCTCTCCCTGCGTCTGTGTCTGCCTACAACCTCAAACAATAAAACCTCTAATGATTCAAGAATTTAGACGTAGACAGTCAACATTGTTTGGACATATTGTAAGAAGAAATAAATTAAAGAACTTAGTGACAACTGACAGGATTGAGGGGAAAAGAACTAGACGAAGGCAGAGAAGTAAATATTTGGATAATATGACTACGTGGCATTATCGAGAGAAGTATACGGCGTTGATTCACGACTCTGGTGATCGTGCGAGATGGCGAAACATGACTGTCAAGGCTTATCAGCATGGCACATGATGATACTGAATTATTCGAAACATCAAATTTACCACATCTTTTGTATTGGGAAGCCAATCGTACTTCTGCTATACTAACATTCTTTCCTCTTCTTTATGCAACAATCATTTCAGGAATTCTCTTTCATATTCCTCTGACTAATCAACATTTCCACCGCCATTCGCGAGTCCCTTATTTCGAAGTTCATCTTTGAGTTCTTTTGTCAAACTATCAAAAGTCTGGAATCTCCGGTTAGCCCACATCTGCAGGTTTCCCAACCGCCCACAGTCAACATGTAACAGGACACTATAGCAGCAGTTGGGCGGAATTAGGTCGTGCATATGGTTCCTTGTGACCGCGCCATTTAACTGACCAGAGTTTATCGACACGAGAAAACCGATTCCATTCAACGGACTTTGGTTTGATCTGTGAGAAACACGAAAGTGGTGCGCAGACCTGAGTACATGGATCTGGTGTCTGTATGGAGTGTACTTAAGAGAAAGTAAAGATCCCATCCAAACGCCTTATGACGCTTTGGGCATATGGCAAGTGAACGTTCCCTTTATACGCCCTAAGACAAACTGGACATCAGACTTATTAGTAACGTGTACTGGGAACAAGTGGCGTTAATTAGATACAGAAATAATTATTCGTCGCCCATACAGATAAAAAGAGGAGTAAGGCGGGGATGCGTGCTATCCCCAAGCCTCTTCAGCCTATACACAAAGAATTTTTAAATAAGTCGAACTGCCTGGACATAACATCAGTGGAAGAATGATAATCAACCTTAGGTATGCTGACGATACCGTGTTACTAGCAGAAAGCGAACAAGAGTTGCAAAATATTATGGGACAAGTAAACATGCATAGTCGAGATTGTGGCTTGAATATTAGCATCCATCATCATCATCGAGTGCCGTGCCGGCTGGCGTAGGCGTTCATGGCTCTCCATAGATCTCGGCCTTTGGTTTTCTGGATCAACTCTGCTGCTGATATTCCTCCATGCCACCGTCTCAATCCATCCAGCATCACTTCTCTTGGTCTACCTTTGCCTCTCTTCCCCTCGATCTTTCCAGTTGTTACGATGTTCTCCAATGCCTCTCTTCTCATCACATGACCGAGGAAAGCTGTTTGTCTCTGTCTTATTGTTGTATATCTTCTTCTTCTTCGTTCATCCGGAGTTTTTTTTCGGATGTGATTGCGTTGTGCCTGTTTACAGCAGAGCTGCGTTCTTGCGCCGTTAGGCCGACACATCCGACTTCTGCGGGCATTTGTTGACCGGGTTAACCTTCCCGGGGGTTTCTTAGGACCTTTGACTCTCACTGTTGTGGTGTTATCCCCCATCCCAGCTGGTCCATATAGAACAGCCAAAGATCCTGGTCAGCCCTCAAGGGAAGGCAGGGGCAGACCATGGGCATTCCCCGCCATCCAAGGAGGCTTCCATACTTGCAGAGCCGATACATAGCGCTCTGGTACTGGGCTCACCCAAGGAATCGTCACGTCCTGCACATGGCTGCTTAGCCTCACTTCCGTATATTGGGCCTTCCGTTCACCATAGGCTGTTCTTCCGGAAACCAGAAGTATGCAGTCTGCAGATGACATCCACACAGTGAGCTTTCGATTCGGACTTTCCACGTAATGGATTTGCTATCCAAGCAATATTCCATTTCATGCCACTAGGACACTTTTCCACCTTTTATGAAGCCCACACAATGGGCTTTTTGATTCGGACTTTCCACGTAATGGATTTGCTATCCAAGCAATATTCCATTTCGTGCCACTAGGACACTTTTCCACCTTTTATGAAGCCCACACAGCGAGCTTTCGATTTGGACTTTCCACATAATGGATTTGCTATCCAAGCAATATTTCATTTCATGCCTCTGGGTCTTCATGCACCTTTAAATGTCAACCTGTATGTAGTTAAAGTAAGCTGCGGTCAACTTGAGCTTGTTGATATCTCCATAGAGCTTGTCCTCAAATGAAGCAGGTGTGGGCCAAAATATCTTTCTTTGTTCTGCATACGTTGGGCAATCCTGCAGCAAATGTTTTGCTGTCATTTTTCCAGTTCTACAATTACATTCATCAGTATCTCCTATCTTTAGTTTATTGAACAAGTGGTATTTCAGCCTGTTATGTCCTGTGCGGAGTCTGAAGATTGCTACTTGTTCTCTTCGGTCGAGTTTGTAATATGCATCATCCTTCTGATGGCCTGGATGCTCAGATTCCCATTTGGTTCTATAAGTGCTTTTTATCAACCTCTTTGCCTCATTATAGGTTATGTCTATGTCAGGCTGTGGTAGTCGTCCGCCCTCTTTTGCCAGTCTGTCAGCCTCTTCGTTTCCAGGTATACTGCAATGTGATGGGATCCACTGTATTACAACTTTTTTGGATTTCTGGCATAGACCATGGAGTGCTGCTCTTAGGTCAGTTAGTTCTGTGCTGTTATTGCTCTTGAGTATTGAGACAGCTGACTTTGCATCTGTGAAGATAGCTATTTGCTTCTCTTTATTTTCCTCCATCAGGAGCATTTCTGCTGCAGTTTTCAAAGCCTCTACCTCCGCTTTGAAGTTACTTGAAAATTTTCCAGTTGCCATTGAATGTGTTTTTTTCACTCCATTTTTTAAATTTAGGAGAATTCCTCCTCCTCCATTCTCTATTGAATTTTTGGCTGATCCATCTGTATATGCATGGGTCCAATTCCTGCTTGGGTAATGTTCTTTTATGTAGTTTAGGGTTATTTCTCTTCTTTCGGTTTCATGCTGAGTGTTCTTTTTCTCAATACCAGGAATGTTTTCTATCATCTCAGGCAGTTGCTGCTGTCTCCAAGCTGGGAAGTTGTGTGCATTGTGGATGGGCTTGACTGTTGATATGTTAAGTATAGGATCTGCCCTAATCCTTCGTTTTGCAGTTTCTACAAAGTTGCTACGCTTCAGTCTTCCCTTTCCAAAACCATTAAATCTGTTGTACATAGGGTGGTCTGTCAATCTTCTAAATTTTTCTGCTTGTTGCTGGGCTCTGCTATCTCTTCTATCCTGCATTGGTTGTAAACAAGTGATCTTTTCTAGTTCATTAATAGGCGTTGTCTTCAGGCTTCCAGTTATGATTCGCATTCCTTGGTTTTGGACTCTACTTATTTTGTTAAAGTTTGACTTAGCTGCTGTTGCCCAAGCTGCAATGCCATATTCCAGTACTGGCCTCACCCGTCCAGTATATAACTTCTTGAGAACTTTCTCATCTGCTCCCCACGTTGTACCAGCAAGCTTTTTCATGATTGCCATTCTCTGCCTTGCTCTTGTTCGATTTTTCTCATCCTGTGTCTTCCATGTCAGGCGACGATCAAAGGTGACTCCTAGATAGTTTGGATTTTCTTCATGGCGCAATATTTTTCCATTCAATACCAGCTTAGGTTGCTGAGTTTTATTTGAGAGGGAGAACACTGTGCATGTTGTTTTCTCCTCACTTATCTTCACTAGCCATGATTTTGACCAGTCCTCTAGCGCTAATAAGGCTTGCTGTATTCTGCTGTTAGCTGTACTAATATATTCTTCAGATGTCCATATGGCTAGGTCATCTGCAAAGGAGGATGTGTGTACTCTGGCTGGAAAATTTTCTGTGATGTCATTTATATATGCTAGGAATAATGTTGGTGAAAGAACTCCTCCTTGGGGGACACCTTGCTCCAGCAGCATCATTTTGCTTGTTTGTCCTTGTACTTTTGTCCTGGCAGTTCTGTTCTCAAGGTAGTGGCTGATCCATTTATACATTTTTCCCACAAACATGCATGTTTTGCAGTTTTACTTTCAGTCCTTCCTTCCATACTTTATCAAATGCTTTTTCTAAATCTATCCAGACTGCTAGTGTGTGCTTTTTCTCTTGGAAGGCATCCTCTATTTCCTGAGCTATATAGGTTATTTGATCTTCAGTGGATCTGTATTTTCTGAATCCTGCTTGGTGTGGTGTTAAGAGTTTGTTTTCTTCCAGATGCCATGTTAGCCTGCCATTGATAATGCGTTCCATTAATTTTCCTACACAGCTAAGTAGACTGATAGGTCGATAGCCATTTGGTTCTTCCAGGTCTTTTCCTTTCTTTGGGACTGGTATTAGTATAGCTTCCTTCCATGCCTGTGGGACTATTCCTCTCTTCCAGCTGTTATTTAGGACTGCTAGTAGTTTCTTCTTTGCCTTGGTGCCTAGTCCTATTAGCATTTCATTTGTGATTCCATCCTTTCCTGGTGATTTCTTCTTTTTTAGGGTATTCATTGCCTGTTTCATTTCTTCCATTGTTAGATTTGCCATCATATATTCTGCTGCTGTCTCTGTATTTCTATGATGTGTCTGTTTGTCTTTGATTGCTTTCTTCTGTTCGGTTGTAATATCAATGTGGTTTGCATTTGCATAGTGTTCCATTAGTGCATTTGCAGCCTTTTTGCCTGTAAGCAAGGCATTTCCTTGTTTAATTGTTATTTGTTTGTTTCTAGGTCCTTCATTGTTCATGGCTTTCACTAGTTTCCATAGTTTGTTTCCATCCCTGTCAAAATTCAGGTTTTCTGTTTATTCCCTCCAACAATCTCTTGTTGTTTGATTTACTGTTCTTTTATATTTTGCTGAGATGGCTTTGAGAGAGATGTTTGCTTCAATTGTTTGTTCTCTCTCTGCTGTCTTCCTGGCATCTTCAACTTTGTCCTCCAAACTTTGTAGTTCTTCAGTCCAGTATGGTTTGTAATTTTTCCTCGCTCCTCTTGGAATGGACTCAGTGGCTGCCTGTATTATCGCTCTGTTTAGACTTTCCACCATTTGCTTTATGTTGCCATATCGTGTATTTATGTTTTCACAATATTTGTCTGTTAGTATGGCAAATCTGTCCCAATCTGCTCGTTTGTAATTCCAGCGGGGCAAGGGCTTTTGCTCCTGTGGAACATACTCCATATTCATTTCAAGCTTGATTGGTCTGTGGTCACTACCTGCTAATTGGTCCAGCACATGGCGATCGATTTTGTGGAGGATGTCTCCTGTGCAGAAAGCTAAGTCTGGAGTAGAAGTGGTAAGCCATCTTCTGGAGTAGAAGCTCGGTGTGTCATCCGCTTTGTTGAGTAGATGGAGATTTGAGTCTATTTCCCAGTCCTCCAATTCATCTCCTCTTTTGTCAGTATCTGGGTATCCCCATCTTTCTGAACGGCTATTAAAGTCTCCGACAATAATGCAGTTTGTGTCAGTTATTTTCATGATTGAGAGTGTAAGGTCCTTATCTGCTGGGCTATACAGATTGTAGATTCTTATTTTCACGTCCTTTATCATTATGTCAACACCTATAATTTCCGTTTGGTTGTCAGAGATCACAGATACTTCGCTGCAAGGTATTGTATTTCGTGTAAGTATTAGAACTCCTCCTTTGTGTCCTTCGCGGTCGAAACGTGTGGCCTGATATCCTCTGACTGAGAATTTGTGATTGGCGTTGAGGTGTGTCTCTTGAATGCATGCCACATCTATTCTATCTTTATGAAGACGATGTGTTAGGGAGTCTTTCTTCTTGTAAACTCCTTCGGCATTCCACTGTAGTATGTTGAGTGTCCGGGGTATTTGGTCAATAGCTCTTAACCTACTCCTCTGTGCCTTGACTCCACAGCACAGGGGAAGGTGACCACCAGTAGTCATGGGTGGACCCCCTCGAGGCAGGGGGCCCGGCACTATCACCGCCTGATGGGACTTCACGGGATTAGCACCATATCGATTAATTTTAATTTGTGACATCATGAATTAAGTTACGTTGCACTGCTTTGTCAAGCCTGTGGCTCAGTACATCCGATTTCGACAAGCATTTATTCGGGATGCTTTCCCTAGCCTTTGACTGTCCCCAGTCTACCTACAAGGCAGCAGGTTTCACGTTGCACTGCTTTGTCAAGCCTGTGGCTCAGTACATCCGATTTCGACAAGCATGTATTTGGGGTGCTTTCCCTAGCCTTTGACTGTCCCCAGTCTACCTACAAGGCAGCAGGTTTGTGTGTCTCTTCGTCTGGTCCCTCTCCCTTGACCTGTCCGACATGGGTGGCCCTACCAGTAGCTGTGCTACCGTCGGCATAGCTCTTGGGGTCATTGGGACGCACAAGCCCCTCTACCTCGTCACGGTGGACACACAGCAGAGGGGTTATTGTTGTATATAATGTTCTAGTTTCGTTAGCCTGTTTCAGGCAGTCGTCGTTAGTTACTCTGGCAGTCCAAGGAATTCGCAACATTCGTCTCAGGAACCACATCTCTGTTGCTTCTAATTTCTTCTTAATTTGTTCATTTACATTCCAAGATTCACTGCCATACAGCAAAACTGGTTCTACATAGCATTTCAGCACTCTCTTTCTTACATTCAGTGATAGTGACTTATTGCATAAGATACTCTTCATTTTCTGAAATGCGGCTTTTGCCTGCCCTATTCTGCTCCTAATCTCTGTTGTACATCTTCCATCTGATGTTATAAATGCCCCTAGGTATCTAAAATTATCAACTTGGTTAAGGATTTTCCCTTCTATTTCTATGTCACATTTTGGTGTCACCATTTTCTTTGATATTACCATTGTTACTGTTAGCATCCAAACAACGAAATCTATGGTAATGGAAAGGAGAGGTCATCAATGAACATCACAGTAAACGGGGAAATACTAGAACAAGTAACAAGTTTCTCCTATCTTGGACATATAATAACAGGTTATGGCAGAAGTGAAATAGAAATAAAAAATAGAGAGCAGGAATGGCCAAATATGCTTTCAACAGCATGAAATCAATGTTAACATCTACAGAGATTAACAACCTATTAAAAATGATAATTGTGAAAGTTATGTATATTCAACACTACCATATGGCGCGGAAGCCTAGCCGTTGAACAAACAGGTCCTGGAGATGTGGATATACAGAAGAATATGTCGTATCTCATGGAAACAAAAAACAATAAACTGCAGTGGTTCTAGAAAAACTAGAAATGAAAAGAGAGCTGATGAAAGAAATAAAAAAGAGGCAAGTGAAATATATCTGCCACGTTAATAGAACATAACTTTTATAAAAACCATACTGGAGGGTGCCGGCTTCGTGGCTTAGAGGTTATTACTTTTCTCCGTAATCTCGTGGGTAACGTGATGACGGTGAGAATCAGCAGTGGTTCGAATCGCATCGGTAACTTACGGTGTATGTGAGCCGGCAGCTCAGAAAGCAATGGCAAACTACTGAGCGTAATCTTGCCAAGAAATCAACATACAGCTGAAAGATGCTGGTGCTGACAGCAATGTCCTGTAAAGGATATGACAACAAAAAATACTGGAGGGTAAGGTTGAAGGCAAGCGAATAAAAGGTAGACAACGATTCAAGTGGGAAGATAACACCAAGAGATGGACGAACAGCAATCTGACAGAATGTACAGTCAGTGTTGGAGATCCATTGCAACCAACCTTTATTGTGGAGACGGAACTTGATTGATTGATTGAAGGCGCCCTGGACAAATGGAGCCAGCCCCATATTTGTATAGACCAAACGGCACTCGGTGGCTGATGTGGTCTCTATCGTACTTTACGTGTTTACCTCCCTAGACAAGTCCTGGTACCCGTGTTTTGTTGGACAAGCCATTTGTTCTTAAAATGTGGACCCCCCCCCCCCGTATTTTTTTAAGGTTTTACACAACACCCCCCCCCCCCCCCTCCGCCAAATGTGGAGTGGATCCAACAAAGGGGGCTTAACCGGTGATAGGATGGGCTGACTTTACTCCCAGAGAAATTTTCTAGCAAGTGTATTTAACGGGTTTTTTTTTAAGTTTAAGTTTTAACATTTTGTATTTTTTTTTTCGTTCGCATATCCTTTACATGACATCGCAGTCAACACCAGCATTTTTCATCTGCTGTTGATGTCTTGGCGAGTTTTACGTTCAGTAGTTTGCCATTGCTTTCTGAACGACCGGCTCACATACCACCGTAAGTAACCAACGCGACGCGATCCGCTGCTGAATCTCGCGCAGCTGTGTTTCGTACGAGAGTATACGGGATTACGGACAACGTCCTTAACTCCTAGGCCAGGGAGACATGAAACATTGTGTTAGACCCCTATTTTATTGACCGGTCGATATTTGCTGAGTGATGGAATCAGTATGGCACCGGACGCCTTTATTTCCCTAGAATGTCTTGTTATACATTGGTGCTGGGTTAATCAGGTCGCCCAGTTCAATTTTACAAATCCACCCTAATTTGGGATTCAAACTCATGATCACCGAGCTTGCAGGCATGCGTCTAGCCAATACGCCATCGCCGTTCTCTGAACAGTATGTTAAAGGTTAGTTACGTGGCCTTTACACGACGTTGCAGTCAACTCCAGTATTTATAGGCTGCTTATGATTAGTTGACCGACGTTTCATACGATAGAAATCAACGCAAAGTGGTCTGATTCTCCCTGGTGGAGGTTCACCTGATGGCGTGGGACACTGGTAATAGGGAAAGTCCACGGCATGTGTGCGGACTACGCTTGAGTTCTAACGAGCCAACACAAAAAATGTATTTTATACAAAGCTGACGTGTAGGGGGAGGGGTGGGAAGGAAGGAAGAAGAGGAGGATGTCCCCCTTGGGAGATGGACAAGCCACCTGCCTCTCGCTATGAAGGGCGTGGAGTTGTTTTCGCGAACCGTCATTCGGTTCACAAGTTCAATCTTTTTTAAGACCCCTGGGGTTCGTCGCTGTAGCAATAGAGTTCGTGTCCTGTGCGAGTCTTTTGCCAGGTAGCTCTGCAGAAAAAAAGAGCTAGCCAAATGGAATATAACCCGGTGCAATGAAGCCGATCTTTTTCCCTTTAACCCCCGTTGACGTTTAGAAAATAAAAAATAAAAATCTGGCTTATTCTTCACCTCTCAACTGTCCAGATTTCGTTAGTTTACCCAGCCAAATTATAAAAACCAAACCACAGGTATACATCGTTTTGAACATCCTTCATAAGATCTCTACTTGAAACTTGTCCAGATTTTGCACCCAGTTGCGTGTTTGCCATCTTCATCAAAGACTCAAACTGGCAGGTATTATCAGCATTCTTGCTGATGTTTCAAGTTTTCTCTCAGCTCTCACGCCTAGGGAGGTTTTTGAGTTGGTGCAGGTGCAAAATTTGAGAAAGAACTACAGAACGATGTGTTGAAAAGAGTTTGAGAATGTTTCTAGGAATTTGGATAATTTTTTCAACATTTAAGAAACTTATAAGAATTTCGTGACAAGAATTCGTAGACATGTTTGAACCAGGGCGCCAAGGTTTAGTACAGGGAGTTTCAAGTTTTCGTATCTGAGTTGTCCATTTGGAATGAGAAATTGCTAGCGTCGTATTTTATTTGTTTTATTTCCCAAGATATACTTCTTTTGTTCGTTCATTCGCTTTTCATTAACATGTAAAGCTATCTGTGCTCCACTTACATTGTGGAGGCAGTGTGTAGTAGGCTGCTTGTTCTTTTTCTTGTTCTTCTCCATCTTGTTCTTCTTATTATTATACTTCTTCTCCGTTTCCCATTTCTTCTTCTGTCAGTCTGTCTATCTATCTGTCTGTGTGAGTGAGTGTGTGTTTATGTGGATACATGCTTGCATGTGTTGACGTGGGTGTGTAAGAGTAAATATGTGTCTATTATGTGTTTGAAGGAGTGTATGTGTGTGCTTTGCTATATGTATGAATGCGAATATATGGACATGAGAGAGAGAGAGAGAGAGAGAGAGAGAGAGAGAGAGAGAGAGAGAGAGAGAGAGAGAGAGAGAGAGATTGTGGAGGGGGGGGGGGAACGGACGAACTTTTCTTATTTCAAAGGGTCACCTATTGGGAACGCAAGCCCGTCTTACATTCAGCCCTTCCAATCAGTCATCTATCGTTCATAAACTATCTATTGTGGGAGTTACATTCCCATAAGGATTTTAAAAAAAAAACATTGCTAAAATGAAAGATGTGAACATAGACTATACACATTACCATATTATGAGACAGTCAGGCAGCCAGACACACATACGCACGCATAAGCATAAACACATACATACATACCTGCATACATACGTACATCATTTTTAAAAACTTTCACAGTTATACATCAATTCAATTACACACAAATACACACTCCTTCGAATATAGATATACTCACTCACAATCACATGTTTGTGTAGTGCATGCATGTGTTTAAGTGTTTTTTGTGCGTGTTTGTAGTGCGTGTTTGTAGTGCATGGTTGTAGTGCATATTTGTGTTTGCGTCTTTACAGTGCGTGCTGGCACTGTGTGTTTGTAGAGAGTGTTTGTAGTGCGTGCTTGTAGTGCGTATTTATAGGGCGTGTTTGTAGTGCATGTTTGTAGTGCGTGCTTGTAGTGCGTATTTGTAGTGTGTGCTTGTAGTGCATGCTTGTAGTGCGTATTTGTAGGGCGTATTTGTAGTGCGTGCTTACAGTGCATATTTCTACTTAACTACAAACAAAAGGAATACAGATTGATCTACAACTACAGCACTGCTGGTTCTCTAATCACGTGCACGCCAAAACATGGCGGACGAGCACGTGCCAGAACATGCTGTAATCCCACAGCTCAGACACTGCTCACCCCAAATCGCTCAAACTTTACACAATAAGTTGTTTTTCTCTCGGGCATTACTGCTGTTTTGTCTCGCTCGTTTCTCGAATATTCGACAGGAACTTTCCCTCGCTTGTTGTTGGTCGGTCGGTCGGTCGGACGGTCGGTCGGTCGGTCGGTCGGTCGATTGGTTAGTTGTTGATTGGTTGGATGGTGGGTGGGTGGTATGATCGGTCGGCTCAGACGTCGGATCAGACGTCGACGTCATTATTGTAAGTTCAGTATCAATGCCAATCAGTGGGTCGGTAATCTTCTTCTTCTTCTTCTTTGCGTTCATCCGGAGTGTTTTTTCAGATTTGATTGCAGTGTGTCTGGTTAGGCACCCTTGGGTCGAAACCCTTAGGCCAACACATCCGACTTTTAGCGTGCATTTTTGACCAGGTTAGCATTCCTGAGAGACTCTCACTTTTGTGGTACTGTCCATCTCCCAGCTGGTCAAGTTGGAACAGTCGAAGACTAAACGGTCCTCCCTCAAATGAAGGCAGGGACAGTCCAAGGCATTTTCCGCCATCCTGGGTGGCTTCCATAATTGCAGAGCCGACACATAACGCCCTGGTGCTGGGCTCACCGAGGGAATCGTCACGTCCTGCTCATGGCTGCTTTGATTCCTCACTTCAATATATTGGGTATTTCGTTCGCCCCGTGCCGTTCTCGCACAAACCAGACAGGTTTGCAGACGGTATCCACTCAGCGAGTTTTCGGACATGTGCTTGTCGTTGCGCCCGTCAGAGCTGTTCCAGGCACGACAGACATTCGGAAAACTACCTAGTCAAAGCTGTTCCGAACAAGAGCGGCATTCGGAAACTAGGTAGTCAGAGCTGTTCCTAGCACTAGAGACATTCGGACGAGACATTTCACTCGGACGTAAATGCGTAGTGCCAATTTTTAGTTTGCCACCCGTAGGACGGCACTTCCGGCTTCGGTGGGCATTTTTTTAATGAGGTTAGCTTCCTCGGGTTTCGAGGCACGTTGGACTTTTTGTTGTGATGTCGCCCACATGTCAGCTGGTCAAGATAGAACGATCATCGACATCACGGTTAACCCTCAAGGGAAGGCAGGGGCAGACCATGGGCATATCCAAGGCTATCCAAGGAGGCTTCCATAATTGCAGAGCCGGCACATATTGCTCTGAGACTGGGTTCACCCAAGGAGTTGCGACGTCCTGCTCATGGCTGCTTTAGTTCCTCACTTCCATGTGTTGGGCATCTCGCTTGCCACTGGTCGCTCAAACACACACCAGGAACGGTCAGACTGCGGGCGACATCCACTCGGTAAGCTTTTGCTTTTGACTTCGGACCACGCAATGGATTCGCTAGCCGTGCGTTCCATTTCGTGTTATTGAGACGTTTTTTCACTTTTGTCTACACTCTCTATGAGTTAGATACAGACAGTTTTCGTAACCATTTCCTTCGACTGGGGCACTTTTCTGACTTTTTGTACTCGCTCACGAGGTAGGCTACATGTGCTGCCGGCTCAGCACCTTACCTTCGTGCAGCAGTGAACGAGAAACGGCCTGGCCCTCTTATCCGGGAATCTCTCATATCCCCCAGCTGAGAGCCTTCGAACATGTATCAGACCTGAGCATGTAGCTTGCTCAGTATCACGCTTCTATTTTTCGGTAGGTGGGTATCGGCCCGGCTCTCAGATCCGAGGGTTTGTGGCTTAGAGGCGTACAGCCACAGCCCTCGACAGGGAGCCTTAAGAGTTTTGTCCGGACCAAGAACTTCTGCCTTCGTGCACCTGATTTGTATTTTTGACTGCTATCCTCAGTCTACCTGCAGAGCAGCAGGTTGTGTCTCTCTTAGTCTGGTCCCTATCCCATAAGCTGTCCGATATATAGTTTTCCATCCATCGGCAAGCAAATGGGGTCGATGGGACACGCAAGCTCCCCCACCACGTCAAGGTGGAGACACATCGGGGGGAGGGTCGGTACTCTAAGCGTCTGCTAATATTAACACTTAAACGGCATAAGGCAAAATGAAACAATTAAAAGGTGGATATTGCTTTAAATATGGGCCAGATCGATATAGTGGACAATGGTAAACAAATTTAAAACATTGTTTTCCAGTCGTGAATTTGAATAATTGAGACACAAGAAATAGGTTGCACAATTTATTGCCTGCAATTTTTCACTGCAACTCGCCACGTGCAATGTGGGGTGTTCACACAACACACTCAGATTAAAATTACCGTGGTAGACAATTTAAATTACCGTGGTAGACAATTTAAATTACCGTGGTAATTGAGACGTAAAATGGTGCGTGATGGTGAAAATGACCATGTGTTCACATGCATCCATTGTGGACGATCATTTACAGCGCGAATTGGTCTGATCAGCCAAATTTGCTACCGCCATGGGTTGTAGTTATTATGCCTTTTTTAAACACAATAAAACAAACTATCGTATGTCAAGACGGCAAAGTGCCAGTGTAATGTATAGTAGACAGCTTAGACAGCTCGGGGGTACGAGATGTCAGGCATTGGTAGCACCTTTGGTAAGGATGACTCTCATGTCCTTTTCAGGACCCATCCCCCACTGGTCCAAGCCTGACACTCAGCTCACGCCTGTGGCTCCTAGTAGCTGTCAGCATGCGACAGCGGCCACCCCCCGGGCAACAACTGTGAGAGGCTGGTTAAACCAGGCGCAGGTAGCCGATTTGGTGTCAAACCAAGCGGTGAACTAGGGTATGCCTACCCAGCATGTGAAGACAGAATCCGGCAGACTGCGCGGAAGAAATCATTCTTGATTCAACGGGCAAGACGGCGTTTACCTGCAAAGCGTTGTGGAACGTAATGAGCACGGCAAGGCACGTAGAGCTCCCTGGTCATCAACTGCACCTGTATTCGTCTCCAGTCGTCTTGACTTGTCCGGCCACTGGATTCAGATGAACTCAGGCGAGAGAGTGAGGTCGACGAATTGCGCAACTCTTCCTCACTTTAATCCAATTCATAGCGCAAGTCATTCTTCATCAAACGTCATATATCACCTTCAAGCCCTATGCGATGGGCGAGCGGCGAAGCGGCAGGCGTGGATACGCCGGCAGCCGTAGTCGCAGACCTGCACACAGGCGGCTCAGGCCATATGGTCGTCTTCTACTGACCGGAGCAGCAGTGGGATTCGGCAGCCGCCTGAGCGACTGAGCAGCCCTCTATAGGAAAACACTGCTCACCTCCATAGCATGAGGAAGCTGCTAGAAAAAGTGCCCTAAACATTGTCTGCTCCATCACTACCTAACCAGCTAGCCGCGGTTGGTGGGTACCCTAAACTGCGGTCGACATACAAAGAAAGAAAAAACAGGTAAAGCTAAAAGAGCAAACCATATTCCCTTAACAATTGGAACTTGGAATGTACGCACCCTACTTGACAGAGACGGCGCGTCGGGTCCAGAGAGACGAACAGGCCAATTCTGTGAAATAGGTGCCGGTTACACATTTTTCTGGAGTGAAAGGAAAGGCGAGGAAAGACGCCAATCCGGTGTGGGATTTGCCATTAAGTCGGCCCTAGTCGGCAAACTAGCTGGATTTCCAAAGGCTATAAACGACAGGCTCATGACCATTAAATTGCCCCTGCTGAATGGAAGGAAGCATGCAACCATTGTGAGTGTCTACGCACCAACCATGACCAATGAAGATGATGTCAAGAACAAGTTCTATGAGGACTTGCACAGTGCACTAACATCTGTTCCAAAAGGAGACAAACTTATACTCCTTGGGGATTTCAATGCCAGAGTAGGCACGGACACCACCTCTTGGAGTGGCATTATTGGAAAGCACGGAGTCGGAAATTGTAACAGCAATGGACTCCTCCTTCTTCAGACATGTGCCGAAAACGATCTCCTGATTACAAACACAATTTTCCGTCTCCCCATGAGAAACAGTACGTCGTGGATGCACCCTCGCTCGAAACACTGGCACCTCATTGACTATGTCATCGTCGTCAGGAGGAGTGACAGACAAGACGTTCGGGTGACAAAATCCATGTGTGGTGCCGAATGTTGGACAGACCATCGTCTCATTATCTCGAAAATAAATATTCACATCAAACAACCACGGCGTCCTCAAGGGGTGAAAATGCAAAAAAAAAAAAAAACACTAAATGTCACCCACCTAAACAGCAAGAAAATGCAGCTGTCGTTTGAAAATATGCTGGAAGACTGCCTCAAGCCCAATACTGCAGCTAAACAGGATACAGAAACAGAGTGGAGAGCCCTAAAGGACATAATTTACAACACTGCTATGGAAATCCTGGGTCCAACGCCCCGAAAGCATAAAGACTGGTTTGATGAAAATTCCGAAGACATCAATCAATTGCTGGCCGAGAAACATCTTCTCCTCAAGGCACATTTGAATGACCCGAAGTCAACATAAAAAAAAGATGCCTTCAAGAACATTCAGAGACTAGTGCAGCAGAAACTTCGGCACATGTGGAACTCCTGGCTGAGCAGCAAAGCTGATGAAATTCAAGGCTTTGCTGACAGACATGATATGAAAAACTTCTACGACTCACTGAAAGCGGTCTATGGTACCACGTCACCAGGCACAGCTCCCCTCCTCAGTGCAGATGGGGGAACATTGGTCACCGATAAGAAAGACATCCTTCAGCGCTGGGCAGAACATTTCAGCAACATCTTAAATGCAACTTCCTTCTTCGATGATAAAATCATCAACTGCCTTCCTCAAGTTCCCATCAATGATACACTTGATGACCTGCTAACCATAGTGGAAGTAAATAAAGCCTTCAAGCAACTCTCCAGTGGCAAGGCTCCTGATCCGGACTCCATCCCGGCAGAGATATACAAGGCAGGTGGGCCGGTCCTAACAGAGCAGCCTCACCATGCCACAAGATTTCAAGGACGCGTCAATAGTCCACCTTTACAAACGTAAAGGAAACCGCCAATCCTGTGACAACCACCGAGGCATCTCCTTGCTTTCAATTGCAGGGAAGATACTCGCCAGAATTCTTCTCAACCGCCTCACAGCCCATCTCGATCAAGGTCTTCTTCCTGAGAATCAATGTGGCTTCAGAAAAGAACGTGGAACTGTTGACATGATTTTCGCTGCAAGACAGCTGCAAGAGAAATGTCAGGAACAGAACTGCGAAATGTTCTCCACTTTCATTGACCTTACTAAGGCTTTTGATACAGTCAGCAGAGAAGGACTGTGGAAGATTATGGCAAAATATGGCTGTCCACGAAAGTTTGTCCAAATAGTGCGGCTATTTCATGATGGCATGCAGCCAAGAGTACAGGAAAATGGTGAACTGTCTGAACCCTTTCCTGTCACCAATGGAATGAAACAAGGATGTGTCCTGGCACCGACCACTGTTCAGCCTCATGTTTTCAGCTATGTTGATGAATGCCTTCGAGAACGACGACATTGGAATAGACATCAACTACCGCATGGATGGAAAGTTATTCAATCTCAGAAGGCTGAAAGCTAACACCAAAATTGACAGCGACACCGTCAGAGAGCTCCTGTTTGCTGATGATTGCGCTCTATACGCCAACTCAGAGGCGGACATGCAACATAATGTTTCAGCTTTCTCACATGCCTGTGCCAACTTTGGGCTCAATATCAATTTGGAGAAGACTGTAGTTATGTACCAGCCAGCTCCAGGGAATAATTACACTGTGCCGAATATCAAAGTGAATGGTCATAGACTAAGTGTTGTGGACAAATTCACCTATCTTGGCAGCACTGTGTCACAAGCTGCCACAATTGATGATGAAGTGAATGCAAGAATCTCCAAGGCCAGCGCGGCCTTTGGCAGACTGTACAAGAATGTATGGGACAGAAATGGAATAAGCCTGCAAACAAAGCTGAAAGTCTACAAAGCAGTTGTATTATCCACACTGCTATATGCTTGTGAAACCTGGACTGTTTATCAGCGACACGCTAGGAAATTAAACCACTTCCACACAGTCTGCCTTAGGAAGTTACTGAAGATTAAATGGCAAGACAAGATCCCAGACACTGAAGTCCTAGAAAGAGCATCCATGCCCAGTATCCACACTCTACTAATGAAGAATCAGATTCGCTGGGCTGGTCACTTGACTCGCATGCCAGATCACCGGCTCCCTAAACGAATTTTTTACAGCGAGCTGCGTTGTTGTAAACGCTCCCAAGGCGGCCAGAGGAAACGCTTTAAAGACACTGAAAATCTCACTGAATGCTTTTGGAATTCATCATGACACCTGGGAGACTGCAGCCAGAGACCGAAATTCGTGGCGTGCATCATTACTCAAGGGTGTAGTCACTTGTGAGGCAACCAGGACTGCAAGAGCTGTGAAGAAAAGACAGAACAGAAAAACCAGAAAATCTTCCTCCAGAAACTTCAAGCATTCTTTGTCCACATTGTCAAAGAACATTTCGAGCCAAAATAGGCCTTATCAGCCATCTTAGAACTCACGGCTCTATACTTTCAACCCCACTAGATGTAATGAATGGTCATCATCATTCTTGATGGACAAACAATAGACAGCTTAAAATACCACGGTAGACAATTTAAATTACCGTGATAGACAATTTAAATTACCGTGATAGACGGTGGAGAGATTATATATATATATATATATATATATATATATATATATATATATATATATATATATATATTCCAAGTTGATTCCAAGTGCTTGTAGGTCTGTGTATATATATTTATATATATATATAGACCTACAAGCACTTGGAATCAACAACTGGCAAGAGAGGGTCAACCAGAGAGACGAATGGAGACAGATTGTATCTGCAGCAAAGAACCTCAATGGCTCGGAACGCTGAAGAAGAAGAAGAAGAAGAAGAAGAAGAAGAAGAAGAAGAAGAAGAAGAAGAAGAAGAAGAAGAAGAAGAAGAAGAAGAAGAAGAAGAAGAAGAAGAAGAAGAAGAAGAAGAAGAAGAAGAAGAAGAAGAAGAAGAAGAAGAAGAAGAAGGAGAAGAAGAAGAAGAAGAAGAAGAAGAAGAAGAAGAAGAAGAAGAAGAAGAAGAAGAAGAAGAAGAAGAAGAAGAAGAAGAAGAAGAAGTGATAGACAATTTAAATTACCGTGGTAGACAATTTAAATTAATGATGTAGATAATTCAAATTACCGTGGTTGACAGTTCAAATTACCCTGGTAGACAATTCAAATTACTGTGACAATATGTGTGTTGTATATTTCAACTTGGTCAGTAAGGTATTATAAGTATGTATATTTAGGTGTCAATATCTTCATTAGGTCTAAAAATTAACAGAGGCAAGACAAAGATAATGATATAAAATCAAGCAAATAACAGCACAATTTCCCTTGGTGAAAACCTACTTCAAGAATCAGAATCATACACTTAGTTGAGGAGCAATGTGGACAAACAAGGGGAACAGAAGGAGATACTAAAATAAGAATATAAAAGGCAAACAGAGCTTTCCATGGCAGTAGAAAATATGTGGAAGTCAATGGGTGTTTAACAGATTCAGTGCACCCGGGAAGGCTAATCCTGTCAACAAACGCCCGCAGAAGTCGGATGTCTCGGCCTATGGGCTCAAATAAACCTGGCACAACGTAATTACATCTGAAAACACACTCCGGATGAACGAAAAGAAGAAGATTCAGTGCTACACAGTCAGTAGGTTTGGACCAAACAATATGGTTGGCGGGAAACGGTCAGTATGGGTGTGTCACAGGGATGACTTAAACGTTGTTAATATGGTAGCAGTCATTGTCTATTATATATCAAATTAAAGAAGGGTTTCATGTGGGAAACTACTGTATATAAACCATTTGGCAGATATGGTAAGTCGCTTCAGGCGATGAATCATCCCATGGCAGTAAATCATGTAACTAAGCACAGCACTTAGAATGTTTAACTCCAGTGTTAAATCTATGTGTGGGTTAGACACACAGAACTTAGAATGTTTAACATCCAGTGTTAAATCTATGTGTGGTTTGACACACATAACTTAGAATGTTTAACATCCAGTGTTAAATCTATGTGTGGGTTTGACCCACAGAACTTAGAATGTTTAACATCCAGTGTTAAATTTATGTGTGAGTTAGACACACAGAACTTAGAATGTTTAACTCCAGTTTTAAATCTATGTGTGGGTTAGACACACAGAACTTAGAATGTTTAACTCCAGTGTTAAATCTATGTGTGGGTTTGACACACAGAACTTAGAATGTTTAACTCCAGTTTTAAATCTAGGGGATTAGGAGTAGGAGGGATGATAGTGAGTGGAGGAGGCTGAGGAGGAGGGAGATGGAAGAGGGAGGAGGAGGGAGAAGGAAGGCGAGGCGGAGGAACGCAGGAGGAGAAGGGAGCAGGAGTAGGCGAGGGAGGAGGAGGAGAGGAAGAGGAGAGGAGGAGGGAGAGGAGGACGAGAGTAGGAGGAGAAGGAGGCGGAGGGAGAAGGAAGAGGGAGGAGGGAAGAGGGAGAAGGAGGAGGGAGAAGAGAGGAGAGAAGGAGGGGGAGGAGGAGGAGCGGAGAGGAGGAGGAGGAGGAGGAGGAGGAGGAGAATGTGACTGCGGAGGAGGGAGAGGAGGAGGGTAGGAGGGGAGGGAGGCGGAGAGAGGGAGGAGGTAGGGAGGAGGAGAGGGAGGATGGAGGACATGTGAAGGAGAGAGGAGGCGAGGAGGCTGAGAGGGAGGATGCGAGGCGGTAGAGGGAGGAGGGGAGGAGGAGGAGGGCGTGAGGCGGAGAGGGAGGAGGATGGAAGGAGGCGGGGAGGGTAGGAGGAGGAGGGAGTGGAAGAAAGAGGAGGAGGGAGGAGGAGTGATGAGGAGGAGGAGGAGGAGGAGAGGAGTGAGGACGGAGGAGGAGAGGAGTAGGGAGGAGGAGGAGAGGGAGGAGAGGAGGAATGTGAAGGGAGGAGGAGGGAGGAGGTAGAGGGAGTGAGGCAGGGAGGAGGAGGAGGAGCGGGAGAGAGAGGAAGGAGGAGCGGGAGGAGGAGGAGGAGGAGGAGGAGGGAGAAGAGGAGGAGTGAGGGAGGAGAGCAGAGGAGGAGGAGGAGGAGGAGTGAAGGAGGGAGGAGTAGAAATGTGAAGGGAGGAGGATGTAGAGGGAGGAGGAGGAGGAGGAGGGATAAGGGAGGAGGAGGGTAGGAGGAGGAGATGAGGAGAGGGAGAGGAGGAGGAGCGGGAGGAGGCGGAATGTGAACGGTAGGCAGGAGGATGGAGTTAGAGGAGGAGGAGGCAGGAGGAGGAGGATGGGAGGAGGAGGAGGAGAGGAGTGAGGAGGAGGAGAGGGAGGAGGAGTGAAAGAGGAGGGGAGGAGGGAGGAGGAGGAGGAGGAGAAGAAGGAGGAGGAGGAGAAGGAGGATGAGGAGGAGGAGGGAGGAGGAGCGGAAGAGGAGGAGGAGGAATGTGAGAGGAGAGGATAGGGAGGAGGGGAGGGAAGAAGAAGAGGGTAGGGGAAGAGTGGAGAGGAGGAGGGAGGGAGGTTAGAGGGAGGAGGGAGGGAGGAAAAGGGAGGAGGGAGGAGGAGGGAGGAGGAGGGTAGGAGGAGGAGGGAGCGGGAGGAGGAGGGAGGAGAAGGAAGGAGGAGGAAGAAGGAGGAGGAAGAGGGAGAGGAGGATGGAGGAGGGAGAGGGAGGAAGAGGGAGGAGGAGAAGAGGAGGAGGAGGAAGAGGAGGGAGGAGGGGATGGAGGAGGGAGAGGAGGAGGGGAAGAGGAAGAGGGTAGGAGGAGGAGGGGAGAGGAGGAGAAGAAGGGAGAAGAAGGGAGGAGGAGAAGGAGGAGGAGGAGGGAGGAGGGAGGGAGAGGAGGAGGGAGGAGGCAGAGGCGAGCAGAAGGAAGGAGGAGGAGGAAGGAGGGAGAGGAAGGAGGAGAATGAGGGAGGAAGGAAAGGGAGGGTGGAAGAGGGGAGAGGGAGAGGAAAGAGGTAGGGGGAGGAGGAGGTAGAGGAGGAGGAGGAGGAAGGAAAGGAGAGGAACGAGGAGGAGAAGGCGCGGAGGAGGTGGCGGGAGAGGTGTAGAGGTGAGGAGAGGGAGGAGGTAGGAGGAGGAGGAATTGGGAAGAGGAGAAGAAGGGAGACGGAGGAGGGGAGGATGATGAGGGAGAAGGAACGGCAGGAGGAGAGGAGGGGAGCAGGCAGGAGAGGAGGAGGATGAAGGAGGGAGAGGGAGAAGGAGGGAAGATGAGGGAGGAGGGGAGGAGGCGGAGGAGTAGGCGGGAGTAGTGATGGAGGAGGTGGGAGAGAGGAAGAGGGAGAAGGAAGAGGAGAAGGAGAGGGAGGAGGCAGAGGGAGGAGTGGAGCGGGATGAGCGGGAGGAGGAAAAAACGAGGAAGGGGAGGGAGGAGGAAGAGGAGGAGGGTGGAGGAGGAGGAGAGGAGGAGGAGGGAGGAGAAGAGGAGGAGAGAGAGTTCGCATTCCGAATCAGATCGTCTAGTTCTTCCCTTCTACAAGCCTGTAGATAACTTCCTTACACATAAAAAGATGAATTGTTATTGATATTGCCGTGCATGGAGGACTATCAGCAGCAGAGTTGATTCCAAAAAACCAAAGACTGAGATCTACGAGAGCCATGAACGCCTACGCCAGCCGGCACGGCACTTGATGATGATGATTGCCGTTGTGACGATTCTGTGTAGTCACGTCATTTTCTTCCCTTTCCCTAGCGTTTTGGTTCGGGGATTCTTTCATCATCATCATCATATATTTACGTACGTATTTTGGGAGGGGGAGGAGGGAGGAGGAGGAAGAAGAAAAAAAACTATGACAGTTGACAGCTCTGGAATGAAAGGAAGGCGTTTGTAGAAAATTTCATCTCAATCGGATGGGCCGTTCGCGAACAAATAAAGGACATACATATATATTACATATATATTTACATACATACACTTTGTTTTATAGATATAGATTAAAGAAGGGTTTCATGTGGGAAACTACTGTATATAAACCATTTGGCAGATATGGTAAATCGCTTCAGACGATGAATCATCCCATGGCAGTAAATCATGTAACTAAGCACAGCACTTAGAATGTTTAACTCCAGTGTTAAATCTATGTGTGGGTTAGACACACAGAACTTAGAATGTTTAACATCCAGTGTTAAATCTATGTGTGGGTTTGACACACATAACTTAGAATGTTTAACATCCAGTGTTAAATCTATGTGTGGGTTTGACACACAGAACTTAGAATGTTTAACATCCAGTGTTAAATCTATGTATGGGTTTGACACACAGAACTTAGAATGTTTAACATCCAGTGTTAAATCTATGTGTGGGTTTGACACACAGAACTTAGAATGTTTAACTCCAGTTTTAAATCTATTTGTGGATTTGACACACTGTAGCTTGCCGTCCCTGGAGGAAAGTGGACTCGACAAGCACATCTTTAAGATCCCTCTGATATTGGAACTATTGAATGACTTTTGTCTACAATCCTCCCTTCTGTCTTTCATACTCTCTCTCTCTCTCTCTCTCTCTCTCTCTCTCTCTCTCTCTCTCTCTCTCTCTCTCTCTCTCTCTCTCTCTCTCTCTCTCTCTCTCTCTCTCCTTCATAACATACCCTGACAACAGTTTCCTCCAACAATTAATAACCTGTTTATTGTTGAAAACTATGTCAGTTGTATGTATTGAATGTGTATCTGTAGTTGATTAGTGTCTGCTAATGTGAGTGCAAGATAGGACTTTTGAACATTCGTCTCCGTGTCTTCTCTAGCATAGTCAAACGGCCAAAACATCGGACATCACACATAGAATTGGAACGTTCTCACCCTGGATGCTCCGTTCAGCTTGAGTCTGGACTTAATCCAATTCCTGAAAAAACAATTGTCACTGTCTTATCACCAGAAATATAATCCAATAAAGGTAAGTCACTGAAGTTCAGATATGTCCTGTTTTGGAAGGTAGTATATTCCACCACTGAATACACATCACCACTTTATATAAATGTCTATTTCTATGGTAAATGTCCTCGTGTTCTTCAATGTTCCTTTTAGGTGATTACCTAATTGCAATATATTTTTCCCTATTACTCTGCTTTTATAACGTAAAGTTCTTTCACTGGGGTTCACAAAAACCTGTTTCTTGCCATTCGTTATGTCACCCACTCTTATAGACTGTTTAGGTTGAATTTGCTATAGTGACATACTTTCACTGCACCTGTGACTTTACGATCTTTACAGGTCAGGAATATAACCGAAACCTGTGGGATAATACAATCAGGTGATATGAGTCTGCTTTTAAACTACTTCTTATGTGAGTGTCTTTCTCCGGCCATAATGAGAAGCCTCCGAAGAACACTCAGACATAAGACAGATGAGTGCACTACAGTCTAAACTAATCACTAATAGAAAGCAATAGTAAACCCTAAGCACAAACACATATTTCCCTATGCTAACTATTCCTCTAAGGTTAGTTTTACCTTATATATATAGAATCAATGTAGGTCCCAGAATCGAAATTTATTCGCACATAAGCACTCTATCCCATTGTAAGGGAGGATATTTCTTTTCATTTACAGGACACATAAATCCAGCTTTCCGTCCAGTTTGGTAGCACACTAAATACAAAACCACTTTTCTACCAATTTATACCGAGTGTCCAAGTCTCCCGTTGATTGTTTGATCTACAATCAACACTCGTCTCCTGTCTCTTATACACATCTTCTCTTGACGTATCCTACACATCAAAAGGCGGTGAAATCACGTAGTGGTTAGTTGCTCGTTTCTTTCCGTGCTTACGTTGTTTCCCTGGGTTCCCCGTACGCTAATACTTCAAAGCATCCGACCCCGTTGATCGCTTTTCTCCGTTCATTTTTCCACAACGCGATCTCCCCGGTTCCCGTGTCCGTCCGATCAGATCGTCAGGCAATGACCTTTGCGAACACCTGTATCCTATTTTTATATCCGTCAATAACCTTCCATTTATCCTTCTCTCAGATTGAACGACTCGATTGTTAACCCTTCTCCTATATTGCCATTAATGTTACATTTAATTTTATCTGGGAATCACTAAACTATCATCATTCTGTGACATAGGCCCCCTCTTAAGAGAGTTGACCGCGTCGACTCTTCTTCAATGTAGTTTTGATTCCTATGATCCACCAACCTATTCCTCTTCCTCTGAAGTTGGATGTCTAGATAAGAAATCCGCTTCCACATTCTCCTTACCAAGGATGTATTCCACTGTGAAGTTGTCCTGTTGCAGCAACAACGCCCATCACATCCACCGTGCGTTGAGCTTCTCCGAAGTAGCTATGAACATCACGTGTTGATGATATGACTGGATCCTCACATGGCTCACCTCCTCATCCAGTAGGCGACCTCATAGACACCCTACCATACTACTCATGACTGAAACTAGTGGTGGTTCATCGCTCCTGTACGTCCGGTCGACCTTCCCTCGACCTTGCGTCAGCGACGGCTCACAATACAGACGGATTGTCCCATCCTGATTGTAACATTGCTTCCATGTCCTCTTGGTTTCCCCCGGCTTTGCCTCTGGGGATGTTCCCCCTAGTCCGCGTTGGACCGAGTCGTCTTTCCCAAACCTCCTGGACTTTTGCTTCCAGGACCATCTTGGGCGATATGGTATCTGGTCAGCCAATCTTCGGTTGGAGTCCTGGGTATTTCTCTCCTTTCCCGACGTTACCCACCCCTTCTGAATTTGGTTACTTGTGAAGGTTTCCCTCTTGTCCTTTCTCCTGACGTGTGATTTCCCTCCTTCCTTCGTTAGGTAAATCTGACCTATCACGTACTATCCCATAGGCCCTCCTATGTTGTACTGGCGATCTCTAGTCTTCGTCTGGACTGGTAACCTTTTTCTCAATGGCTGCCATCACCATAAAGTGCGAAGCTTTGCTCTCGGAGCTCTCATCATATTTCTTAATGAGATGCCTAGGGAGATTTTTCCTTTCTCCCCCGATCCTGATTCCGTAGGTATTCTTGGACACAACCTTTTCCACAGGATAAGGTCCTTTCCATCCTACTTGAAGTATATTGGTCTCTGCTGGACCCCACACTTCCACTTTGTCTTCCACTTTAAGAGCTATTTTACTCTTAGTCCACTTGTTGAGTGGTGCTTTCTGGCACTCTGAACAAGACTTAACCCACCGGCGTACATCACCGGTCATTCCTGGCCAGCAATAATGGCCTGAAATTTGCTGCAATGTCTCTCTGACACCCATATGTCGATATTCGGCTATGATGTGTCCACTCTGAAGAATGTGAGGACGGTGGGTCTCCGGAACCACCCACTGTTCATGTAGGTTGTCTCCCCTCCCAGCTCTCCGATAGAGTAGTCTATTCTTCAGAAAGTACTGTCCCCGTTCTGGTGGCTCAGCACTTCTTTGCAGCTTCCTGTAGCAAGGACGCAACGTAGTTTCCTTCCTCTGGGCAGTATGCAATTCCCCTAGCACTGAGTTGTCGCATAGTGTCTCTGCCTCTTTTTCCTTCCCTTGAGATCCACTGGCTGCTATTCCCTGGTGGGCTGGCTGTTTGGGCATCCCCAAAAAGACATATTTTGTGCCAATAATCATGGGAAATAAGGAGTCCGATAATACAGCTGCTGGAATAATGCCCGTGACGTACCTTGACTTAATCTCCACCTTGGCGATTGGCAGCGTCATGGTAACAGCACTCCTCATTGCCGGCTGTATCTCTATGGTCTCCCCTGTAAGTTGGTCTGGGCTTACCAAGCTGGCGTCTATCACAGCTTCCCCATCCAAACCGGTATCGTAGAGGCAAACAACCTGCTGGCCATTGACTTCAATCAGTTCGACCACAAGTGGAATCTCTTGGTCCTGAGTGTGTTCCATCTCCTCGACCTTTTCCTTGCCTTACTCTTTTGATTCCTCGAGGTTGGTTATGCAATTGGCGTCTTCTGCTCTTGCATCTGCAGTCCACAGTATTATGTGTTTTCGACCGGCAGTGTGTGCACCATTTTCCCTTCCAATGGTTTCCGTGTGTCCTTTTTGTTCCTAGCTCCTTCGCCGACCTCAGCCTTGTCTGTGATCACCGTCGTAGGAGTCACTTTGCATGCTGCGAAGTAAGAACTTTTAGGTTTCGATCTGCAGTCCTTCGTGTTATGAGAGGGCGACTGACAAATCGAACACCACTTCTCCGACCACGGTCGTTTCTCTGGAGAACTTCGAGGTGCTCTTGTTTCCTACCTTCACCTTCTCGGAACTCTCCAGTGGCGTCTTTATATAAGGTTCCCCTTTTTCTCCTTCCCAGTTCCTAGGTTTCTTTTTCTCTTGTTTCTCCTGACCTTTGGTTTGTGTACTTAGTTCTTTAGCTTCCCCATGGACTTCTATGAATCTTTCCGCTAGCTTATTCACAACATCCAGCCGTTCCGCCCCTTGTTCTCCTAAAAATGTCTTCAGTGGTTCTGACATTTGCTGTCGCATCTGATCGACCACCATCATTTCTTCCAGACTCTCATAGTCCCGCTTGAACTCTGCCAAGTCCATCCATCTCTGGAGGTATGATTTAAGCCTTAAACTGTACGCGGCGAATAGCTCTCCCGGCTCTCGTCTAGACGATCTAAACTTCTTCCGATACGTTTGTGCTGTGATTTCAAAATGTTTCATCAAAGCGGCTTTTAATTCCTCGTAATTATTTTCATGTCCTGGTGGTAAGCGTGTGTACACCTCGAACCCCGAACCTATTAATACCTGGGATAATTTAAGAGCCCATCTGCTCCTATCCAGCCCAATAGCGACTGACATTGCTTCAAAGCGAGAAGCGTACTGATCAAAGCGTTCCTTAGACTGATCATAGACAGCTAAGGGAAACTTCATGGCATGGTAACATGTCCAATCATGTGGGTTGCACCAGGTGAAGAAGAACTTCCTTCCACTCCATCTATTTCTCCCTTAGTTTGTGTCTTGAGTTCTAGCTCTTTCATGCGGTATTCATGAATGTCTTATCTTTTCAGCCTCTTCCATTTCCAATTCTAGTCTCTTGGCCTCCTTTAGATCTTCCCTTTCTTCTTGGCGAAATTCTCGCTCCCTTTCCTGTATGTAATCAGTTAGTTCCGAACCAGCTAAACCAATTGCCTCCCCATTGGCCCTTAGTTTTGCTGTAGTTACTTTAGGAGTTGCCATAGTTAAGAATGTAAGTCAGCCGGCTGAGTAAAGACACCTTAAAGCAGTAAGAAGTACTCACTATAAACAGATAATCTACCTAGAACCTATATCATTTATCTATGTATATCTAATATTATTAATCTACGACACCACACAGTACATCACAACCACTCTCTCATCCACAAGAGGAGATATAGGATAAAGACTTATGTAGACGTGTGACCGTGTGACTAGGTATGTAATGTGTCTTACCACCTATCCACATTCACCCTGTCCGAATCTTTCTCACTGTAAGGTCCCCAACATTAATGTAATGTCTCTAACCTAAATGAAATGGCACCATATATCCAATGGACGTCCTTCCATTAAAAGTCATCAATGTATACTTATATTTATTCCAATCAGTATGTCCAAACATGCAGGTACTCCGCTATGCCTGTGCCAATATGCAGGTACCCCTCTATGCATAAGCCCTGTTATGCCTCCAGTTCATGTGGGTATTATGTATTACCCCGCTCGCTCCACCATTTAATGTAGCTTGCCGTCCCTGGAGGAAAGTGGACTCGACAAGCACATCTTTAAGATCCCTCTGATATTGGAACTATTGAATGACTTTTGTCTACAATCCTCCCTTCTGTCTTTCATACACTATATCTCTCTCTTTCTCTCTCTCTCTCTAATTCATAACATACCCTGACAACAGTTTCCTCCAACAATTAATAACCTGTTTATTGTTGAAAACTATGTCAGTTGTATGTATTGAATGTGTATCTGTAGTTGATTAGTGTCTGCTAATGTGAGTGCAAGATAGGACTTTTGAACATTCGTCTCCGTGTCTTCTCTAGCGTAGTCAAACGGCCAAAACATCGGGCATCACACATAGAATTGGAACGTTCTCACCCTGGATGCTCCGTTCAGCTTGAGTCTGGACTTAATCCAATTCTTGAAAAAACAATTGTCACTGTCACTAGAAATATAATCCAATAAAGGTAAGTCACTGAAGTTCAGATATGTCCTGTTTTGGAAGGTAGTATATTCCACCACTGAATACACATCACCACTTTATATAAATGTCTATTTCTATGGTAAATGTCCTCGTGTTCTTCAATGTTTCTTTTAGGTGATTACCTAATTGCAATATATTTTTCCCTATTACTCTGCTTTTATAACGTAAAGTTCTTTCACTGGGGTTCACAAAAACCTGTTTCTTGCCATTCGTTATGTCACCCACTCTTATAGACTGTTTAGGTTGAATTTGCTATAGTGACATACTTTCACTGCACCTGTGACTTTACGATCTTTGCAGGTCAGGAATATAACTGAAACCTGTGGGATAATACAATCAGGTGATATAAGTCTGCTTTAAACTACTTCTTATGTGAGTGTCTTTCTCCGGCCATAATGATAAGCCTCCGAAGAACACTCAGACATAAGACAGATGAGTACACTACATTCTAAACTAATCACTAATAGAAAGCAATAGTAAACCCTAAGCACAAACACATATTTCCCTATGCTAACTATTCCTCTAAGGTTAGTTTTACCTTATATATATAGAATCAATGTAGGTCCCAGAATCGAAATTTATCCGCACATAAGCACTCTATCCCATTGTAAGGGAGGATATTTCTTTTCATTTACAGGACACATAAATCCAGCTTTCCCCCTCTGCCGTGCGTCCACCTTGACGAGGTAGAGGGGCTTGAGCGTTCCAATGACCCCAAGAGCTATGCCGACGGTAGCACAGCTACTGGTAGGGTCACCCATGTTGGACAGGTCAAGGGAGAGGGACCAGACGAAGAGACGTACACACCTGCTGCCTTGTAGGTAGACTGGGGACAGTCAAAGGCTAGGGAAAGCATCCCGAACAAATGCTTGTCGAAATCGGATGTACTGAGCCACAGGCTTGACAAAGAAGTGCAACGTAACTTTATCATTTCATGATGCCACAGATGAAGATTAATCGTTATGGTGCTAATCCCGTGAAGTCCCATCAGGCGGTGATAGTGCCGGGCCCCCTGCCTCGAGGGGGTCCACCCATGACTACTGGTGGTCACCTTCCCCTGTGCTGTGGAGTCAAGGCACAGAGGAGTAGGTTAAGAGCTATTGACCAAACACCCCGGACACTCAACATACTACAATGGAATGCAGAAGGAGTTTATAACAAGAAAGCCTCCCTAACACAGCGTCTTCATAAAGATAGAATAGATGTGGCATGCATTCAAGAGACACACCTCAACGCCAATCGCACATTTTCAGTCGAGGGATATCAGGCCACACGTTTCGACCGCGAAGGACACAAAGGAGGAGTTGTAATACTTACACGAAATACAATACCTTGCAGCGAAGTATCTGTGATCTCTGACAACCAAACGGAAATTATAGGTGTTGATATAATGATAAAGGACGTGAAAATAAGAATTTACAATCTGTATAGCCCGGCAGATAAGGATCTTACACTCTCAAACATGGAAATAACTGACACAAATTGCATTGTTGTCGGAGACTTTAATAGCCGTTCAGAAAGATGGGGATACCCAGATACTGACAAAAGAGGAGATGAAGTGGAGGACTGGGAAATAGACTCAAATCTCCATCTACTCAACAAAGCGGATGACACACCGAGCTTCTACTCCAGAAGATGGATTACCACTTCTACTCCAGACTTAGCTTTCTGCACAGGAGACATCCTCCACAAAATCGATCGCCATGTGCTTGACCAATTAGCAGGTAGTGACCACAGACCAATCAAGCTTGTAATAAATATGGAGTATGTTCCACAGGAGCAAAAGCCTTTGCCCCGCTTGGAATTACAAACGAGCAGATTGGGACAGATTTGCCATACTAACAGACAAATATTGTGAAAACATAAATACACGATATGGAAACATGAAGCAAATGGTGGAAAGTCTAAACAGAGCAATAATACAGGCGGCCACTGAGTCTATTCCAAGAGGAGCGAGGAAAAATTACAAACCATACTGGACTGAAGAACTACAAATTTTGGAGGACAAAGTTGAAGATGCTAGGAAGACCGCAGGGAGAGAACAAACAACTGAAGCGAACATCTCTCTCAAAGCCATCTCAGCAAAATATAAAAGAACAGTAAATCAAACAACAAGAGATTGTTGGAGGAAAAAAACAGAACACCTGAATTTTGACAGGGATGGAAACAAACTATGTAAACTAGTGAAAGCCATGAACAATGAAGGACCTAGAAACAAACAAATAACAATTAAACAAGGAAATGCCTTGCTTACAGGAAAAAAGGCTGCAAATGCACTAATGGAACACTATGCCAGTGCAAACCACATTGATATTACAGCCGAACAGAAGAAAGCAATCAAAGATAAACAGATACATCATAGATATACAGAGACAGCAGCAGAATATATGATGGCAAATCTAACAATGGAAGAAATGGAACAGGCAATGAATACCCTAAAAAAGAAGACATCACCAGGAAAGGATGGAATCACAAATGAAATGCTAATAGGACTAGGCACTAAGGCAAAAAAGAAACTACTAGCAGTCCTAAATTACAGCTGGAAGAGGGGAATAGTCCCACAGGCATGGAAGGAAGCTATACTAATACCAGTCCCAAAGAAAGGAAAAGACCTGGAAGAACCAAATGGCTATCGACCTATCAGTCTTCTTAGCTGTGTAGGAAAATTAATGGAACGCATTATCAATGGCAGGCTAACATGGCATCTGGAAGAAAACCAACTCTTAACACCTCACCAAGCAGGATTCAGAAAGTACAGATCCACTGAAGATCAAATAACCTATATAGCTCAGGAAATAGAGGATGCCTTCCAAGAGAAAAAGCACACACTAGCGGTCTGGATAGATTTAGAAAAAGCATTTGATAAAGTATGGAAGGAAGGACTGAAAGTAAAACTGCAAAAAATGCATGTTTGTGGGAAAATGTACAAATGGATCAGCCACTACCTTGAGAACAGAACTGCCAGGACAAAAGTACAAGGACAAACCAGCAAAATGATGCTGTTGGAGCAAGGTGTCCCCCAAGGAGGAGTTCTTTCACCAACATTATTCCTAGCATATATAAACGACATCACGGAAAATTTTCCAGCCAGAGTACACACATCATCCTTTGCAGATGACCTAGCCATATGGACATCTGAAGAATATATTAGTACAGCTAACAGCAGAATACAGCAAGCCCTATTAGCGCTAGAGGACTGGTCAAAATCATGGCTAGTGAAGATAAGTGAGGAGAAAACAACATGCACAGTGTTCTCCCTCTCAACTAAAACTCAGCAACCTAAGCTGGTATTGAATGGAAAAATATTGCGCCATGAAGAAAATCCAAACTATCTAGGAGTCACCTTTGATCGTCGCCTGACATGGAAGACACAGGTTGAGAAAAATCGAACAAGAGCAAGGCAAAGAATGGCAATCATGAAAAAGCTTGCTGGTACAACGTGGGGAGCAGATGAGAAAGTTCTCAAGAAGTTATATACTGGACGGGTGAGGCCAGTACTGGAATATGGCATTGCAGCTTGGGCAACAGCAGCTAAGTCAAACTTTAACAAAATAAGTAGAGTCCAAAATCAAGGAATGCGAATCATAACTGGAAGCCTGAAGACAACGCCTATTAATGAATTAGAAAAGATCACTTGTTTACAACCAATGCAGGATAGAAGAGATAGCAGAGCCCAGCAACAAGCTGAAAAATTTAGAAGATTGACAGACCACCCTATGTATAAAAGGTTTAGTGGTTTTGGAAAGGGAAGACTGAAGCGTAGCAACTTTGTAGAAACTGCAAAACGAAAGATTAGGGCAGATCCCATACTTAACATATCAACAGTCAAACCCATTTACAATGCAGACAAGTTCCCAGCTTGGAGACAGCAGCAACTGCCTGAGATGATAGAAAACATTCCTGGTATTGAGAAAAAGAACACTCAGCATGAAACCGAAAGAAGAGAAATAACCCTAAACTACATAAAAGAACATTACCCAAGCAGCAATTGGACCCATGCATATACAGATGGATCAGCCAAAAATTCAGTAGAGAATGGAGGAGGAGGAATTCTCCTAAATTTAAAAAATGGAGTGAAAAAAACACATTCAGTGGCAACTGGAAAGTTTTCAAGTAACTTCAAAGCGGAGGTAGAGGCTCTGAAAACTGCAGCAGAAATGCTCTTGATGGAGGAAAATAAAGAGACGCAAATAGCTATCTTTACAGATGCAAAGTCAGCTGTCTCAATACTGAAGAGCAATAACAGCACAGAACTAGCTGACCTAAGAGCAGCACTCCATGGTCTATGCCAGAAATCCAAAAAAGTTGTAATACAGTGGATCCCATCACATTGCAGTATACCTGGAAATGAAGAGGCTGACAGACTGGCAAAAGAGGGCGGACGACTACCACAGCCTGACATAGACATAACCTATAATGAGGCAAAGAGGTTGATAAAAAGCACTTATAGAACCAAATGGGAATCAGAGCATCCAGGCCACCAGAAGGATGATGCATATTACAAACTCAACCGAAGAGAACAAGTAGCAATCTTCAGACTCCGCACAGGACATAACAGGCTGAAATACCACTTGTTCAATAAACTAAAGATAGGAGATACAGATGAATGTAATTGTGGAACTGGTAAAATGACAGCTAAACATTTCCTGCAAGAGTGCCCAATATATGCAGAACAGAGAAAGATATTTTGGCCCACACCTGCTTCATTCGAGGACAAGCTTTATGGATATCAACAAGCTCAAGTCGACTGCAGCTTACTTTAACTGTATTCAGGTTGACATATAAATGTACATGAAGAAGTATTTAGACTGCCACACTTCATACCACAGGCATGTCGGTTACACAAGCCTCCCAGAGGCATGAAATGGAATATTGCTTGGATAGCAAATCCATTACGTTGAAAGTCCGAATCGAAAGCTCACTGTGTGGGCTTCATAAAAGGTGGAAAAAGCGTCCTAGTGGCACAAAATGGAATATTTCTTGGATAGCAAATCCATTACGTGGAAAGTCCGAATCGAAAGCTCACTGTGTGGATGTCATCTGCAAACTGCATTCTTCTGGCTTCTGGAAGAACAGCCTATGGTGAACGGAAGGCCCAATATACGGAAGTGAGGCTAAGCAGCCATGTGCAGGACGTGACGATTCCTTGGGTGAGCCCAGTACCAGAGCGCTGTGTGATGGCTATGCAATTATGGAAGCCTCCTTGGATGGCGGGGAATGCCCATGGTCTGCCCCTGCCTTCCCTTGAGGGCCGACCAGGATGCCTTTGGCTGTTCTATATGGGCCAGCTGGGATGGGAGATAACACCACAACAGTGAGAGTCTAACGTCCTAAGAAACCCCCCGGGAAGGTTAACCCGGTCAACAAATGCCCGCAGAAGTCGGATGTGTTGGCCTAACGGCGCAAGAACGCAGCTCTGCTGTAAACAGGCACAACGCAATCACGTCCGAAAAAAAAAACTCCGGATGAACGAAGAAGAAGAAGAATCCAGCTTTCCGTCCAGTTTGGTAGCACACTAAATACAAAACCACTTTTCTACCAATTTATACCGAGTGTCCAAGTCTCCCGTTGATTGTTTGATCTACAATCAACACTCGTCTCTTGAAGTATCCTGCACATCAAAAGGCGGTGAAATCACGTAGTGGTTAGTTGCTCGTTTCTTTCCGTGCTTACGTTGTTTCCCTGTGTTCCCCGTACGCTAATACTTCAAAGCATCCGACCCCGTTGATCGCTTTATTCGTTCATTTTCCCCCCAACGCGATCTCCCCGGTTCCCGTGTCCGTCCGATCAGATCGTCAGGCAATGACCTTTGCGAACACCTGTATCCTATTTTTATATCCGTCAATAACCTTCCATTTATCCTTCTCTCAGATTGAACGACTCGATTGTTAACCCTTCTCCTATATTGCCATTAATGTTACATTTAATTTTATCTGGGAATCACTAAACTATCATCATTCTGTGACACACACAGAACTTAGAATGTTTAACTCCAGTGTTAAATCTACTGTATGAGTTAGACACACAGAACTTAGAATGTTTAACTCCAGTGTTAAATCTGGTATATGGGTTAGACACACAGAACTTAGAATGTTTAACTCCAGTGTTAAATCTACTGTATGTGTCAGTCACACGGAGAACAACCAAGATTTACACAGAAACTACACACATTCGCTAAACGGTGCATGCGCAGAATAGTGAGAATACAATGATATGACAGAATCACCAATGCAGATGTCAGGGTCTTAAACTTGGCTCGCTAACCTAACACATGTGAGACAGTACAAGTACAACGTGATTTGACTTGAGACTCAACGACACAACGTTTAATGGATTTATTTACAGATCATATACAGTACGATGATCACAACAAGATATACTTGATACTTCAATACACTTACATACACAATACAGCTCACAAGTCTATCTCTCAAGATGTCCAGACACTCGACTTTCAGGCACAGAAACCACACAACGCCTTTCTCACATCATGCGTCCAGTCGAGTCGACGTCCCAAAGCTGTCTGCCTCTAGTTCGCAACTTGCCTCCCACCTGAAGTGGCTTCACGAGGCATGCGTGCGTCTTGCGTCGTCCTTGCCTGACCGCTAGCCGTCTTGTCAGCCAGCAATCTCGCGGGCAGGTAACTACTACTCGCCTGGCGGCGTAACGAAGTTACGGCATCCCTGCTGGGGCTAAGTCGCCTGGCGGGCGTAACGATGTCACTGCATCACTGCACTATTCCGGACTCTGACAGCAGAACTCATGGAGAGAACTAGACAAATCCCAGTGAACCTGGAAATGTGGAATAGATGTGGGTG
>JACEFZ010014735.1:87500-137500 GCA_014155875.1 Cepaea nemoralis | reverse complement strand
CATCTGTCCGCGGTTGTTTTCAGCGTGAACTGCTTGTTCGAACAATAGCGGCAGGCTGTCGCTGAATTGACTGGTTTGCCTTTTCGGTTCATGAGTGTAATTTCCAGGAGACTCCTAGAGTCGTCGCTGGAGCTACGGAGTTCGTGCTTTGTGCGGAATTTTCGGTGGGTCGCCCTGCGTACAGATACCGAGCCATATGGGATAAAACCCGGGTGAATGAAGTCTTTCTGGTGACTGCCGATTCCATCGACGATGAACTGTATTTTTCATGGAGGACTTTTGTGTTGGAATTCTGGCGGCGGCATTATGCACAGTGTACCTGTGCGAGCTGTTGGCTTGCCGAGACTCCTGTCTGTTCCACAATTCACATTGGGCACTGAGGAGCATTTTGTGTATATTCACTGGCACAGGGACGGAGCATAATGGGACGACCCGTTGCCTTGAGGTTGGAACCGCGACTAACTAACTAACTAACTAACTAACTAACTACTTAACTAACTAGCTAACTATTTAACTATCTAACTTCCTAACTAACTAACTTCATAACTAACTAACTAACTAACCAACCAACCAACCAACCAACCAACCAACCAACCAACCAACCAACCAACTAACTAACTAACTAACTAACTATGACTTGCTCATTGGTTTTTCTGTCTGTCCTTGGTATTCTTTGCATTTTCCTCAGAAACCACATTTACACTGCCATTAGATGTCTTTCGGCGTGTCTGCTTCGTGTCACACATCCATACAAAAATACAGATATGTTCTTCAACACTCTTTTTCTGGTTGCAACTGGCAGTATGTTTTCCATCTTGCAACCGGCTATCTTTGCCATAGCGATCCTTGTTCTAACCTCTTCAAGACACCCCCCGTAACTGAGTTCTTTACATTTGTTATTGACAATGTAACAGAAAGAATGCCTGTGTGTAACATTTATAACCAATTAGCATACAATTCCCATTGCGACATGTGTATCGGAGGTCAATTAGTGAGGTCAAGGATTCTATAAACGCTAATAGCTATTATCTTAAACAACCCTACAGCAGACGGCAATTTTCAAGAAGAGAATTTGGTTTGAAACTAGGCTACAGAATTAAGATAAATCTCTAACAACCGTCATGGGCGGGGCTTGTGGGCGCTTATCGTAAAACGTCATGTAGGGGAAAACCATATTACGTCACTTAGGAAGAAAACCAGTGACGTTTCATCATCATCATCATGTGCCATACCTATAAGCGTGGGCCGTCATGTTTCGCCATCTCTCGCGATCTCCAGAGTCGTGGATCAGCTCAGTGTTCTTGTCTCGACCATGCCAAGTTGTCAAACCATCTTCTATGCCTTCTAATTGTTCTCTTCCCTTCGTTCTTGCCAGTTGTCACCAAGTTCTTTAATTTATTTCCTATCATAACATTACCCGAAAATTTTGACTGTCTACGTCTAATTTCTGTAATCAGTGACGTATTACACGCATGGATAAGAGCAGTAATGGCTACAGCAGGATGTAACAATAGAAAATAAAAAACAGTTAGGCTTGTGTAACTTCTGCGAAAAAGTTAAAGATACTAAACACAGCCACAGTTTTCATATCTTACAACGAACTCCACTACGGTAAACATAAATCAGAGAGGGGAAATCCTCCAAAAATATAAAACATAATAAAAAAACAAATAAGTATACTCCGACGCAATTAAAGACGTTTCCATTATACTAATCTTCATCGGGAACAACACAAACAGATCTAAAGAAAAAACAAAAAAACATGAAATTAGAAAATTTAATAATGTTAAAACACAAATCCTTCGTTGTTAGAAGGCGCCGCAGAAATTCAGTTGTGAAAGTTGCCAATTAAGAAATTGTGGAGCCGAAGGGGGTTCAAACAGATAGATGTGAATATATAGAACAATGACGCCAGCCTGAAACACACTGAGATGTCATACATTCTTTCATTCAACATCACTTATGAAGCAAATCTGTGACAATAAAAGAACAATAAGCATTAATACGCATGAAAAATAATCAATAATACATGACTCACTGAGGCAATGTTTACCATTGGCATGATAAATATCTAAGGAAGGTGTAACGTGCAATACATATGGGAATGTTTATTAACTAGTTGTCGTTTGAGATAATTTACCAATATTATTTTTAGGGGGGCATGTAGTCTGTAGTGAAGTAGTGTTCAAACAGGTTGCGACTGTATGTATAATGGTTGGTGGTGTCTTTGATTTCTTGTGGAAGATTGTTCTACAATTGAGTGGCAGAGTATGCTAAGCTTGTTTTTTTATAAGTCTATCCTAGGTTTAGGGACATAGAAGTAAACACATGGAAAACTTTGCCACATGGCATAGTCGAGACATGAACACAGAGCTGGTCCACGACTCTGGTGATTGCATGATATGGCGAACCATATCCGCATGACACGTGTTGGTGATGATGATGATGATGATGATGATGATGATGATGATGATGATGATGATGATGATGATGATGATGATGATGATGATGATGATGATAGTAACAACAGATACATTTACATATGAAAGAGCCGAGTGCGGAGTTGATTGCCATTGACATGTGTGTGGAGAATACACTACCAATTGGAGGCTGGTATATCTACAGTATTCGCTAGCACGCCTGCCTGCTAGCCTGCCGGTCTGATAGACAAGTGTTTAAATCCCAATCGAAGCGGGTATTTTAAACTGACATGCGCTCCCAGGTTGACTCCCGCCTCACGTGTGTACCAGGTCATTTCCTAGGAAGTAGATGAGGCCGGTGTGAGACTGACCACTTCCTCTGTCCAGTGTCGAGGGGATTATAATAATGTGGAGGTATGAACGTTTGTCAGGTCTTAGTCAGATATGACAGAGCTACCGTACAACATTACACGATACTATCTGCTTCTGTTAGCGCCGAATGTTGGACGACGCTCACCAAACCCGACACCCCACATTGTGCCAAGGCTTCGGGCGGAGGAGCGCAATTTGGGAGGGTACAAGCCTTATCCTGGTGCGAAGAAATGCAACCTAAAGACTAAATGTCATGGCAGGGACAGACTAGCCCTAAGCCTTGGTTGGAAACTGGTCTAGGATCGAAGCTCCGACAGGCGGACAATTAGAGCATTGCTTTGGTGATCCGGCAGCTTCTGCAGTTTGCCTTGTTCCAGACGTATTGGTGTTACCTTTCCTCTGGAGTACACTAGACAGGCCGAGACAGGGGTCTTGCTGCATAAGCAACACATGGTCTCTAAATTCAGCCCAGGCTTTGTGTTATGGAGAGGTATAATTACATTTTACAAACTATCGTCTGTCAAGACGGCAAGGTGCCATTCAGTCAGTCAGGAGGTATGAACGTACGCCCTGTACGTCACGGGGCATGTAGGTGGAATAATACTTTAGTTAGTAGATAATACGCAGACGCATTGGTAGCATCAGTTGGACTACTTGTCTGCTGGCCTACTTGTCGGCTGGCCTACTTGTCTACTGGCCTACTTGTCTACTGGTCTACTTGTCTACTGGCCCGAGATTTCTGAGCACATGATATGGCGATTGAATTAAAGAAGTTATTACGTTACCCTCGTGTAACCTACACAGTTATTACTTTAGTCTCATCTAATCAACACAGTTAGGACATTAGCCTCATCTAATAGACACAGTTAGTCCTTTAACCTGATCTAACCCACACAATTATCAATTTAACCTCATTTAATTAACAGAATTATTACTTTAACCACTCTAATCCACACAGTTATTACTCTAACCTCTTCTAATCCACACAGTTATTACTCTAACCTCGTCTAATCCACACAGTTGTTACTCTAACCTCTTCTAATCCACACAGTTATCACTTTAACCTCATATCCAGACAGTTATTACTTTAATCTCGTCTAATCCACACCGTTATTACTTTAACCTCATCTAATCCATAAACTTATTACTGTAATCCTACTATTCCAGTCGTCCATTATTTTAACCCCTCCTTACAAAGCCTGTCACGACTGCTGTTAGAACAGACACTGCAAGAGAAGAGTTACTACATTGCCAGGCCACCCACTCACCAGCAGTATTGATATTTCCATATGTTAATGAGTAACGCTAGCGGGACACACACGTGTAGGTGTGTTGGTGTGTGTAGACAGCTGGACGGTGGTGTGTAGGTGTGTTGGTGTGTGTAGACAGTCAGGCGGTTGTGTGTAGGTGTGTTGGTGTGTGTACACAGTCAGACGGTTGTGTGTAGGTGTGTTGGTGTGTGTAGACAGTCAGACGGTTGTGTGTAGGTTTGTTGGTGTGTAGGTGTTTTGGTGTGAAGACAGTCAGACGGTGGTGTGTTGGTGTGTTGGTGTGTTGGTGTGTGTAGACATTCAGACGGTGGTGTGTAGGTGTGTTGGTGTGTAGGTGTGTTGGTGTATGTAGACAGTCAAACGGTTGTGTGTAGGTGTGTTGGTGTGTGTAGACAGTCAGACGGTTGTGTGTAGGCGTGTAAACGTGTGTGTCTGATTGTGCGTGGATAAGTGCACTGCAACTACTGCGTCCTCTTCTTCTTATCCTGCTGCTCCCCCTTATTCCTCTTCTTCTTTTCCTCTTTATTCTTCTTCTTTTCCTCCTCAGCTCTTCCTCCTCCGTCTCCTCCTCCCCCCTCCTTCTCCTCTTCCGCCTTTCCTCTTCCTCCTCCTCATTTTCTTCATTTCCTCCTCCTCCTCCTCCCCCTCGTCCTTACCATTCTTCTTCTTCTTCTTCTTCTTCTTCTTCTTCTTCTTCTTCTTCTTCTTCTTCTTCTTCTTCTTCTTCTTCTTCTTCTTCTATCCTTTCTCTCGAAAGAGCGGTTTTTCACTTTTAATACGTTTACATCAGACCTGCGATATGGCGTCCTTCTACCGACTACCTCCGTGCATTTGTATTCCGGAGCCGTGTCACTGGGCATCCCAGTACCTGAATGTGATAACGTCACGTATCTCCTCCTATTTCATTTTCCTTCTGGTTTACAGGCCAGGGACCTTCTAGTTACACTAGCATGCTATTTTCTAAAAGTGTGCCGTACTTAGCTCCATCATGTTCCCTCTTGATTCACTGGTGTTTATTCAGCTCTCTCTATAAGCTCCACAATGGTGAGTCTGTCATAGCAGTTTATCTATATTTTCTGCTCAAATCCGACGCTGTGGCGATGCGGTTATGAACGCGTTTATCCACCCCGCACACTGCCTTCGAAACACAGCTGCAGGCGATTTAGAAGCAGACCGTCTTGAGCAGGTTTTCATATAATGGTATGATCGGTCGTTCAGAAATTAATGGCAAGCTACTGAATGCAAACTTGCCTTGTAAATCACAAACAACCGGACATGCTGTGATTGACTGCGACGTCTTGTAAAGGAGATGCAGGTTTTTTTTTTTTTTTTTTTTGAATTCAGAAGTAAGATCAAAAGTTAGTTAGTTAGTTAGTCATGGTTCCAACTTCACAGCAACGGGTCGTCCCCATTATGCTCCGTTCCTGTGCCAGTGAACATCACATAAAACGCTCCCCACTGCCCAATGTGAAAAGTGGAAAAGACAGGAGTCTCGTCAAACAACAGCCCGCACAGATTCACTGTGCATAATGCCGCCGCCAGAATGTCAACACAATAGTCCCCCACGAAACATCCAGTTTATCTCTGATGGAATCGGCAGTCATTTTCCCTTCTGGATGTTTCCTAGATGTTCACCCAGTCCACGAAAATACAGTTCATCGTCGATGGCAGTGGCAGTCAACCAGAAGCCCAGCAGCCACGCATTTCTGCATAAGGCAAAAACCGGTCAACCCTGGGACATAGCCAGCTGCCATCGCTCCGAACATGCAGTTACGTTCCAAAAAACCTCGGGCAGATTCAAAAGCATTTCACACGAAACTCACAGCTCATAGTGTCGCGCCACGCACTCACTCAGTAGCAGGGCGATGGAACCATCAAGCCTCCTTAGTCGCCTCTTACGACATGCGTGGTAGGCTACAGTGTTGCTATTCTTTGCTTCCCTTATGGGCCCCGGCAACACACGGGAAATATCAAAAGTGTAATCCCCAAGTATTCCCCGGATATACAATTTAAGAATCGCTGTGAACGTGTGTCTGGATGTGAAATGAAACGAGACTTGTACGAGTGTCATATACAGGGAATTAATAGAATGTGACAAACAACAGATGTTTCTGTTGACTGTTTCCCTGTGGGTGTTGGAGTGGAATGTGGACAATTTATCACAACTCCTTTGTCGTTGTTGTCTTTGTCCGAAGTGATTGTGGCAGACGCTTGTCAAATTTTCCTGTGCTGGACAAATATGATGTAGCCTCCCATGACTTTACTGTCCTAGAAGTGAAACGTCCCGTGAGTTTACTGCCATAAAGATATAAAGTCCGTGAATTAACTGTCATAGAGGGGAATTATCGCGTGAGTTTACTCTGTTAAAGAAAGACAAAACCAAACAACGTCCCGTGAGTTTATTACATGGACAAGTTTTCTGTCCTGCAAAATCTGATAACGTAACCGTGAGTTTACTGTCAGGGAGGTATAGCGTAGCCTGAGTTTACTGTCCTGAAGGTAAAACGTCCGTTGAGTTAACCGTCCTGAAGGTAAATCATCCGTTGAGTTTACTGTCCTTCGGGTAAAGCGTTCGTTGAGTTTACTGTCCTTAAGGTAAAGCGTTCGTTGACTCAACTTTCTTAAATTTTAAACGTCCGTTGAGTTTGCTCTCCTTTCGGTAAAACGTCCGTTGAATTAACTATCCTAAAGGTTAAACGTTCATTGAGTTTAGTGTCTTAAAAGCTAAACGTCCATTGAGTGTACTATCTTAAAGGTCAAACGTCCGTTGAGGTTACTGTCCTAAACGTAAAACTTATGTTGAGTTTATTGTCGTAGAGGTAAGAACAGAAAATTTAATTTGAAATGTTTTCCTCTCTAGAAAACACGACAAAACGTCCCGTGGATTTATTGTCCTAAAGATATAACGTCCGTAAGTTTACTGTGATAGAAGAAACATCTCCTGTGAGTCTTAAATTTGTAATGTTCGTGAGTTTACTGTCATATACAAATCTGTCTAGATGTGCTGTGAGTTTACTGTCTTAGGTAAGGCCTGCACATAAAATTATGTGAGTTTACTGTCTTATGTAAGGCCTAACACAAAATCATGTGAGTTTACTGTCTTATGTAAGGCCTAACACAAAATCATGTGAGTTTACTGTCTTATGTAAGGCCTAACACAAAATCATGTGAGTTTACTGTCTTAGGGAAGGCCTAACACAAAATCATGTGAGTTCACTGTCTTAGGGAAGGCCTAACACAAAATCATGCGAGTTTACTGTCTTAGAGAATGCTGTACGCAAAATTATGTGAGTTTACTGTCTTAGGGAAGGTTGTACACGAAAATATGTGAGTTACTGTCTTAGGGAAGGCTGTACACAAAATCATGTGAGTTTAATGTCTTGGGGAAGGGCGTACACAAAATCACGTGAGTTTACTGTCATAAACAATTAGGGCTCCTGAGAATGTTACCTAGGCACAAATAACTGGTGAGTTTACTTCCGTGGCATGTGTGGTGAAATCCTCTTTGAGTTCATTGCCAAGTGAACATTCACATTGTCGTTGTGACTGACAAGCGTGCTATATCCGTGAAGTGATGTTCAGCAAGTAATAGTATACCAGTGACATGATGTTTAGCAATGTATTATACCTGTTACATGGTGGTTGGCAAGTGTAATGTCACCGTGATATGGTGGTTGGCAAGTGTAATGTCCCCGTGACATGGTGGTTGGCAAATGTAATGTCCCCGTGACATGGTGGTTGGCAAGTGTAATGTCCTCGTGATATGGTGGCTGGCAAGTGTAATGTCCCCGTGACATGGTGGTTGGCAAGTGTAGTGTCCCCGTGACATGGTGGTTGGCAAGTGTAATGTCCCCGTGACATGGTGGTTTGCAAGTGTAATGTCCCAGTGATATGATGGTTGGCAAGTGTAATGTCCCCGTGACATGGTGGTTTGCAAGTGTAGTGTCCCCGTGATATGATGGTTGGCAAGTGTAATGTCCCCATGACGTGGTGGTTGGCAAGTGTAATGTCCCTGTGACATGGTGGTTGGCAAGTGTAATGTCCCCGTGACATGGTGGTTGGCAAGTGTAATGTTCCCGTGACATGGTGGTTGGCAAGTGTAGTGTCCCCGTGACATGATGGTTGGCAAGTGTAGTGTCCCCGTGACATGGTGGTTGGCAAGTGTAATGTCCCCGTGACATCATGACAGCCAAGTGTACTGACCCGTGATACCATGGTTGGCAAATGTATTGTCCGAATGACACGGTATACACGTGTACTGTTACCGCCACACGATGGTATGCAATTGTATTGTTCCCTGTACATCTTGGTTGACAAGTGTAGTGTTCCTCCTGACATAATGGTTGGCAAATGTAATGTCCCTGTGACATTATGGCAGCCAAATGTACAGTCCCAGAAAAGTTGAACAAAAGTCCCCCGCGTTTCCCCACTTGAACCCCATACAATCCTGCCTCCACCGCCCCGTGCCCATGTCTCCTGTGACTCACCCAACGACCTGGTGTTTCCACAAATCAATAACGCGTTTCAGAAAGACAGCCACCCTGGTTCAGGTCACACGACACGTGTTACTCACCTGACGAGGAAAACCCTATGCACTAAGTATATCACTCAGGACGACATGCCTGGAAATGACATATCGATTTTTTTTTGCCGTGTCAAGCCAATGTGCATTTCAATATTTAAACTCACAAGAGGAGTTCTTCCGTCGTTGTTAGCGAATGTTTTTTGTGAGTAGTCGATATGCGTTGGAAATTCCTGATATATATTTCAATATGATACTTTTAGTTGGGCGAAGACGCACAGCTGGACACTTCTTTAGTAAAGCTTTTCTTATGCGATACGGTAAGTCGTTATATTAAACGTATATTATAAATGTTCATTGTTGATGGATGTTTAGGCTCATACAATGATGTCTTAACAGTTACAAAAGCACGGAATGATGTATCGAATGGGTGTGGGTTAAGATGAACTGGGTGTAGTCCAATACTGAACATATTCGGACTGTCCCACGGGAAAAATTAGCTTGGGAAAACCAAATATGCGTAGAGGAGATGATATTCAGAAAGTGACAGGAAAAACCCTAGAGGATACTGGGGTAGTGGCAAGAGGCGTTGAGTAGTGTGTACAGAGTACATCTGGAAAGATGATGGATGGGGTTGTTAGGGGAGCTAGCCATAACTGGCTACAATGGTTATGAAAGAAGACCAGGCCTGGGTTGTTGTTACATTATCTAATCCATCCTGGTTCTTACTTTAACTCCTACAGATCCCATATGGATGTAATATTTATGTACTTCCTTCTAAATAACTATTTCTGTTCCCGGGTATCTTTAACGTAACTCAAAAGGTATTAGTTACTTGAACTGTTTCTGTCTGTCACTTGTTTCATTAACTCATTTAGCATTAGTTACTTGAACTGTTTCTGTCTGTCACTTGTTTCATTAACTCATTTAGCATTAGTTACTTGAACTTTTTCTGTCTGTCACTTGTTTCATTAACTCATTTAGCATTAGTTACATGAACTGTTTCTGTCTGTCACTTGTTTCATTAACTCATTTAGCATTAGTTACTTGAACTGTTTCTGTCTGTCACTTGTTTCATTAACTCATTTAGCATTAGTTACATGAACTGTTTCTGTCTGTCACTTGTTTCATTAATTCATTTAGCATTACTTACTTGAACTGTTTCTGTCTGTCACTTGTTTCATTAACTCATTTAGCATTAGTTACATTACTTGTTTCTGTCTGTCACTTGTTTCATTAACTCATTTAGCATTAGTTAAATGAACTGTTTCTGTCTGTCACTTGTTTCATTAACTCATTTAGCATTAGTTACTTGAACTGTTTCTGTCTGTCACTTGTTTCATTAACTCATTTAGCATTAGTTACTTGAACTGTTTCTGTCTGTCACTTGTTTCATTAACTCATTTAGCATTAGTTACTTGAACTGTTTCTGTCTGTCACTTGTTTCATTAACTCATTTAGCATTAGTTACATGAACTGTTTCTGTCTGTCACTTGTTTCATTAACTCATTTAGCATTAGTTACATGAACTGTTTCTGTCTGTCACTTGTTTCATTAACTCATTTAGCATTAGTTACTTGAACTGTTTCTGTCTGTCACTTGTTTCATTAACTCATTTAGCATTAGTTACATTGAACTGTTTCTGTCTGTCACTTGTTTCATTAACTCATTTAGCATTAGTTACTTGAACTGTTTCTGTCTGTCACTTGTTTCATTAACTCATTTAGCATTAGTTACATGAACTGTTTCTGTCTGTCACTTGTTTCATTAACTCATTTAGCATTAGTTACTTGAACTGTTTCTGTCTGTCACTTGTTTCATTAGCTCATTTAGCATTAGTTACTTGAACTGTTTCTGTCTGTCACTTGTTTCATTAACTCATTTAGCATTAGTTACTTGAACTGTTTCTGTCTGTCACTTGTTTCATTAACTCATTTAGCATTAGTTACATGAACTGTTTCTGTCTGTCACTTGTTTCATTAACTCATTTAGCATTAGTTACTTGAACTGTTTCTGTCTGTCACTTGTTTCATTAACTCATTTAGCATTAGTTACTTGAACTGTTTCTGTCTGTCACTTGTTTCATTAACTCATTTAGCATTAGTTACTTGAACTGTTTCTGTCTGTCACTTGTTTTATTAACTCATTTAGCATTAGCTACATGAACTGTTTCTGTCTGTCACTTGTTTCATTAACTCATTTAGCATTAGTTACTTGAACTGTTTCTGTCTGTCACTTGTTTTATTAACTCATTTAGCATTAGTTACTTGAACTGTTTCTGTCTGTCACTTGTTTCATTAACTCATTTAGCATTAGTTACTTGAACTGTTTCTGTCTGTCACTTGTTTCATTAACTCATTTAGCATTACTTACTTGAACTGTTTCTATCTGTAACTTGTTTTATTAACTCATTTAGCATTACTTACTTGAACTGTTACTGTCTGTCACTTGTTTTATTAACTCATTTAGCATTACTTACTTGAACTGTTTCTGTCTGTCACTTGTTTTATTAAATCATTTAGCATTACTTACTTGAACTGTTTCTGTCTGTCACTTGTTTCATTAACTCATTTAGCATTAGTTACTTGAACTGTTTCTGTTGATCATTCATTACGTTAAATCATTCATCCCTAGTTATGTAAACTGTTTATCACTTGGATGATAACTAACACAGCCTCAATAACCGTCTCTCACTCTCTCTCTCTCTCTCTCTCTCTCTCTCTCTCTCTCTCTCTCTCTCTCTCTCTCTCTCTCTCTCTCTCTCTCTCTCTCTCTCTCTCTCTCTCTCTCTCTCTCTCTCAGTCGTTACAATAAATCATTCAGCCCTATGTTTGTTTTCTTAAACTGTTGGTTACTGTTTACGTTAACTCACTCAGCATCACTTTAACTCTTTCCCTCTGTCTTTTGTTGCCATAAATCATTCATTCCTAGTTACTTTAATACAAGGACAGCAAATACTGTAGGCGCCCTTAAGAGCACTGAAATAGTACGAGAAATAAACATACTAGTATTGATTGCCCCCCCCCCCCCCCCCCCCCATACAAGTAGAAGAAAGAAGTAGACATCAGAGAGCAAACCAAAGAATATAAAAATGGAAAGCTATACCGACTTCACAAGATTCGAACCTGCCGTTGAAACAACTGTACTTCGACTCATGGCCAGCTTTTAATTCTTAGTTTGGGGTCTTCATTAGCCGGGTACTGCACCCACTTTTTAACTCTTACACAGGGGTCTTCGTTAGTCAGGTATCTCATCCACATTTTAACTCTTAAAAAGGGGTCTTCGTTAGCCTGATATCTTAACCACTTTTTAACTCTTGGATTAGGTATTTATATATTATTTCATTAGCCAGGTATCTCATCTTAACCACTTTTTAACTCTTGGATTAGGTATTTATATATTATTTCATTAGCCAGGTATCTCATCAACCTAAACCAATAGCAATGTAGTACATCCATTTAGCCAACTAATTAGAGAGTGACGATATGAAAGCTTGGAAATATGGCCTCCTGGAGCTAAGCTGTCCACATGTAAGAGTGATGATATGAAAGCTTGGAAAATATGGTCTCCTGGAGCTAAGCTGTCCACATGTAAGTGTGAAGATATGAAAGCTTGGAAATATGGCCTCCTGGAGTTAAGCTGTCCACATGTAAGAGTGATGATATGAAAGCTTGGAAATATGGCCTCCTGGAGCTAAGCTGTCCACATGTAAGTGTGAAGATATGAAAGCTTGGAAATATGGCCTCCTGGAGTTAAGCTGTCCACATGTAAGAGTGATGATATGAAAGCTTGGAAATATGGCCTCCTGGAGCTAAGCTGTCCACATGTAAGAGTGATGATATGAAAGCTTGGAAATATGGTCTCCTGGAGTTAAGCTGACCACATGTAAGAGTGATGATATAAAAGCTTGGAAATATGGCCTCCTGGAGCTAAGCTGTCCACGTGTAAGTGTGAAGATATGAAAGCTTGGAAATATGGCCTCCTGGAGTTAAGCTGTCCACATGTAAGAGTGATGATATGAAAGCTTGGAAATATGGCCTCCTGGAGCTAAGCTGTCCACATGTAAGAGTGATGATATGAAAGCTTGGAAATATGGTCTCCTGGAGCTAAGCTGTCCACATGTAAGAGTGATGATATAAAAGCTTGGAAATATGGCCTCCTGGAGCTAAGCTGTCCACATGTAAGAGTGATGATATAAAAGCTTGGAAATATGGCCTCCTGGAGTTAAGCTGTCCACATGTAAGAGTGACGATATGAAAGCTTGGAAATATGGCCTCCTGGAGTTTAGCTGTCCACATGTAAGAGTGACGATATGAAAGCTTGGAAATATGGCCTCCTGGAGTTTAGCTGTCCACATGTAAGAGTGACGATATGAAAGCTTGGAAATATGGCCTCCTGGAGCTCAGCTGTCCACATGTAAGAGTGACGATATGAAAGCTTGGAAATATGGCCTCCTGGAGTTAAGCTGTCCACATGTAAGAGTGACGATATGAAAGCTTGGAAATATGGCCTCCTGGAGTTAAGCTGTCCACATGTAAGAGTGACGATATGAAAGCTTGGAAATATGGCCTCCTGGAGTTAAGCTGTCCACATGTAAGAGTGACGATATGAAAGCTTGGAAATATGGCCTCCCTGGAGTTAAGCTGTCCACATGTAAGAGTGACGATATGAAAGCTTGGAAATATGGCCTCCTGGAGTTAAGCTGTCCACATGTAAGAGTGACGATATGAAAGCTTGGAAATATGGCCTCCTGGAGTTAAGCTGTCCACATGTAAGAGTGACGATATTGAAAGCTTGGAAATATGGCCTCCTGGAGTTAAGCTGTCCACATGTAAGAGTGACGATATGAAAGCTTGGAAATATGGCCTCCCTGAGCTAATCTGTCCACATGTAAGAGTGATGATATAAAAGCTTGGAAATATGGTCTCTTGGAGCTAAGCTGTCCACATGTAAGAGTGATGATATGAAAGCTTGGAAATATGGTCTCTTGGAGCTAAGCTGTCCACATATAAGAGTGATGATATGAAAGCATGGAAATATGGCCCCCTGGAGCTAAGCTGTCCACATGTAAGTGTGAAGATATGAAAGCTTGGAAATAAGGCCTCCTGGAGCTAACCTGTCCACATGCAAGAGTGATGATATGAAAAGCTTGGAAATATGGTCTCCTGGAGCTAAGCTGTCCACATGTAAGAGTGAAGATATGAAAGCTTGGAATATGGCCTCCTGGAGCTAAGCTGTCCACATGTAAGAGTGATGATATGAAAGCTTTTAAATATGGCCTCCTGGAGCTAAGCTGTCGCACATGTAAGTGTGAAGATATGAAAAGCTTGGAAATATGGCCTCCTGGAGCTAAGCTGTCCACATGTAAGTGTGAAGATATGAAAGCTTGGAAATATGGCCTCCTGGAGCTAAGCTGTCCACATGTAAGAGTGACGATATGAAAGCTTGGAAATATGGCCTCCTGGAGCTAAGCTGTCCACATGTAAGAGTGACGATATGAAAGCTTGGAAATATGGCCTCCTGGAGCTAAGCTGTCCACATGTAAGAGTGATGATATGAAAGCTTGGAAATATGGCCTCCTGGGAGCTAAGCTGTCCACATGTAAGTGTGAAGATATGAAAGCTTGGAAATATGCCTCCTGGAGCTAAGCTGTCCACATGTAAGTGTGAAGATATGAAAGCTTGGAAATATGGCCTCCTGGAGCTAAGCTGTCCACATGTAAGTGTGAAGATATGAAAGCTTGGAAATATGGCCTCATGGAGTTAAGCTGTCCACATGTAAGAGTGAAGATATGAAAGCTTGGAAATATGGCCTCCTGGAGCTAAGCTGTCCACATGTAAGAGTGATGATATAAAAGCTTGGAAATATGGCCTCCTGGAGCTAAGCTGTCCACATGTAAGAGTGATGATATGAAAGCTTGGAAATATGGCCTCCTGGAGCTAAGCTGTCCACATGTAAGAGTGATGATATGAAAGCTTGGAAATATGGCCTCCTGGCGCTAAGCTGTCCACATGTAAGAGTGAAGATATGAAAGCTTGGAAATATGGCCTCCTGGCGCTAAGCTGTCCACATGTAAGAGTGATGATATGAAAGCTTGGAAATATGGCCTCCTGGAGCTAAGCTGTCCACATGTAAGAGTGATGATATGAAAGCTTGGAAATATGGTCTCCTGGAGCTAAGCTGTCCACATGTAAGAGTGATGATATAAAAGATTGGAAATATGGCCTCCTGGAGCTAAGCTGTCCACATGTAAGTGTGAAGATATGAAAGCTTGGAAATATGGCCTCCTGGAGCTAAGCTGTCCACATGTAAGAGTGATGATATGAAAGCTTGGAAATATGGCCTCCTGGAGCTAAGCTGTCCACATGTAAGAGTGATGATATGAAAGCTTGGAAATATGGCCTCCTGGAGCTAAGCTGTCCACATGTAAGAGTGATGATATGAAAGCTTGGAAATATGGCCTCCTGGAGCTAAGCTGTCCACATGTAAGAGTGATGATATGAAAGCTTGGAAATATGGTCTCCTGGAGTTAAGCTGTCCACATGTAAGAGTGATGATATAAAAGCTTGGAAATATGGCCTCCTGGAGCTAAGCTGTCCACGTGTAAGTGTGAAGATATGAAAGCTTGGAAATATGGCCTCCTGGAGTTAAGCTGTCCACATGTAAGAGTGATGATATGAAAGCTTGGAAATATGGCCTCCTGGAGCTAAGCTGTCCACATGTAAGAGTGATGATATGAAAGCTTGGAAATATGGTCTCCTGAGCTAAGCTGTCCACATGTAAGAGTGATGATATAAAAGCTTGGAAATATGGCCTCCTGGAGCTAAGCTGTCCACATGTAAGAGTGATGATATAAAAGCTTGGAAATATGGCCTCCTGGAGTTAAGCTGTCCACATGTAAGAGTGACGATATGAAAGCTTGGAAATATGGCCTCCTGGAGTTTAGCTGTCCACATGTAAGAGTGACGATATGAAGCTTGGAAATATGGCCTCCTGGAGTTTAGCTGTCCACATGTAAGAGTGACGATATGAAAGCTTGGAAATATGGCCTCCTGGAGCTCAGCTGTCCACATGTAAGAGTGACGATATGAAAGCTTGGAAATATGGCCTCCTGGAGTTAAGCTGTCCACATGTAAGAGTGACGATATGAAAGCTTGGAAATATGGCCTCCTGGAGTTAAGCTGTCCACATGTAAGAGTGACGATATGAAAGCTTGGAAATATGGCCTCCTGGAGTTAAGCTGTCCACATGTAAGAGTGACGATATGAAAGCTTGGAAATATGGCCTCCTGGAGTTAAGCTGTCCACAATGTAAGAGTGACGATATGAAAGCTTGGAAATATGGCCTCCTGGAGTTAAGCTGTCCACATGTAAGAGTGACGATATGAAAGCTTGGAAATATGGCCTCCTGGAGTTAAGCTGTCCACATGTAAGAGTGACGATATGAAAGCTTGGAAATATGGCCTCCTGGAGTTAAGCTGTCCACATGTAAGAGTGACGATATGAAAGCTTGGAAATATGGCCTCCCTGAGCTAAGCTGTCCACATGTAAGAGTGATGATATAAAAGCTTGGAAATATGGTCTCTTGGAGCTAAGCTGTCCACATGTAAGAGTGATGATATGAAAGCTTGGAAATATGGTCTCTTGGAGCTAAGCTGTCCACATATAAGAGTGATGATATGAAAGCATGGAAATATGGCCTCCTGGAGCTAAGCTGTCCACATGTAAGTGTGAAGATATGAAAGCTTGGAAATAAGGCCTCCTGGAGCTAACCTGTCCACATGCAAGAGTGATGATATGAAAGCTTGGAAATATGGTCTCCTGGAGCTAAGCTGTCCACATGTAAGAGTGAAGATATGAAAGCTTGGAAATATGGCCTCCTGGAGCTAAGCTGTCCACATGTAAGAGTGATGATATGAAAGCTTGGAAATATGGCCTCCTGGAGCTAAGCTGTCCACATGTAAGTGTGAAGATATGAAAGCTTGGAAATATGGCCTCCTGGAGCTAAGCTGTCCACATGTAAGTGTGAAGATATGAAAGCTTGGAAATATGGCCTCCTGGAGCTAAGCTGTCCACATGTAAGAGTGACGATATGAAAGCTTGGAAATATGGCCTCCTGGAGCTAAGCTGTCCACATGTAAGAGTGACGATATGAAAGCTTGGAAATATGGCCTCCTGGAGCTAAGCTGTCCACATGTAAGAGTGATGATATGAAAGCTTGGAAATATGGCCTCCTGGAGCTAAGCTGTCCACATGTAAGTGTGAAGATATGAAAGCTTGGAAATTATGGCCTCCTGGAGCTAAGCTGTCCACATGTAAGTGTGAAGATATGAAAGCTTGGAAAATATGGCCTCCTGGAGCTAAGCTGTCCACATGTAAGTGTGAAGATATGAAAGCTTGGAAATATGGCCTCATGGAGTTAAGCTGTCCACATGTAAGAGTGAAGATATGAAAGCTTGGAAATATGGCCTCCTGGAGCTAAGGCTGTCCACATGTAAGAGTGATGATATAAAAGCTTGGAAATATGGCCTCCTGGAGCTAAGCTGTCCACATGTAAGAGTGATGATATGAAAGCTTGGAATATGGCCTCCTGGAGCTAAGCTGTCCACATGTAAGAGTGATGATATGAAAGCTTGGAAATATGGCCTCCTGGCGCTAAGCTGTCCACATGTAAGAGTGAAGATATGAAAGCTTGGAAATATGGCCTCCTGGCGCTAAGCCTGTCCACATGTAAGAGTGATGATTATGAAAGCTTGGAAATATGGCCTCCTGGAGCTAAGCTGTCCACATGTAAGAGTGATGATATGAAAGCTTGGAAATATGGTCTCCTGGAGCTAAGCTGTCCACATGTAAGAGTGATGATATAAAAGCTTGGAAATATGGCCTCCTGGAGCTAAGCTGTCCACATGTAAGTGTGAAGATATGAAAGCTTGGAAATATGGCCTCCTGGAGCTAAGCTGTCCACATGTAAGAGTGATGATATGAAAGCTTGGAAATATGGCCTCCTGGAGCTAAGCTGTCCACATGTAAGAGTGATGATATGAAAGCTTGGAAATATGGCCTCCTGGAGCTAAGCTGTCCACATGTAAGAGTGATGATATGAAAGCTTGGAAATATGGCCTCCTGGAGCTAAGCTGTCCACATGTAAGAGTGATAATATGAAATGTTGGAAATATGGCCTCCTGGAGCTAAGCTGTCCACATGTAAGAGTGATGATATGAAAGCTTGGAAATATTGCCTCCTGGAGCTAAGCTGTCCACATGTAAGAGTGATGATATGAAAGCTTGGAAATATGGCCTCCTGGAGCTAAGCTGTCCACATGTAAGAGTGATGATATGAAAGCGTGGAAATATGGCCTCCTGGCGCTAAGCTGTCCACATGTAAGAGTGATGATATGAAGAGCTTGGAAATATGGCCTCCTGGAGCTAAGCTGTCCACATGTAAGAGTGATGATATGAAAGCTTGGAAATATGGCCTCCTGAGCTAAGCTGTCCACATGTAAGTGTGAAGATATGAAAGCTTGGAAATATGGCCTCCTGGAGCTAAGCTGTCCACATGTAAGTGTGAAGATATGAAAGCTTTGAAATATTGGCCTCATGGAGTTAAGCTGTCCACATGTAGATTGAAGATATGAAAGCTTGGAAATATGGCCTCCTGGAGCTAAGCTGTCCACATGTAAGAGTGATGATATAAAGCTTGGAAATATGGCCTTCCTGGAGCTAAGCTGTCCACATGTAAGAGTGATGATATGAAAGCTTGGAATATGGCCTCCTGGAGCTAAGCTGTCCACATGTAAGAGTGATGATATGAAAGCTTGGAAATATGGCCTCCTGGCGCTAAGCTGTCCACATGTACGAGTGATGATATGAAAGCTTGGAAATATGGCCTCCTGGAGCTAAGCTGTCCACATGTAAGAGTGAGGATATGAAAGCTTGGAAATATGGTCTCCTGGAGCTAAGCTGTCCACATGTAAGAGTGATGATATAAAAGCTTGGAAATATGGCCTCCTGGAGCTAAGCTGTCCACATGTAAGTGTGAAGATATGAAAGCTTTGAAATATGGCCTCATGGAGTTAAGCTGTCCACATGTAAGAGTGAAGATATGAAAGCTTGGAAATATGGCCTCCTGGAGCTAAGCTGTCCACATGTAAGAGTGATGATATAAAAGCTTGGAAATATGGCCTCCTGGAGCTAAGCTGTCCACATGTAAGAGTGATGATATGAAAGCTTGGAAATATGGCCTCCTGGAGCTAAGCTGTTCACATGTAAGAGTGATGATATGAAAGCTTGGAAATATGGCCTCCTGGCGCTAAGCTGTCCACATGTAAGAGTGATGATATGAAAGCTTGGAAATATGGCCTCCTGGAACTAAGCTGTCCACATGTAAGAGTGAGGATATGAAAGCTTGGAAATATGGTCTCCTGGAGCTAAGCTGTCCACATGTAAGAGTGATGATATAAAAGCTTGGAAATATGGCCTCCTGGAGCTAAGCTGTCCACATGTAAGTGTGATGATATGAAAGCTTGGAAATATGGCCTCCTGGAGCTAAGCTGTCCACATGTAAGTGTGATGATATGAAAGCTTGGAAATATGGCCTCCTGGAGCTAAGCTGTCCACATGTAAGTGTGATGATATGAAAGCTTGGAAATATGGCCTCCTGGAGCTAAGCTGTCCACATGTATGAAGTGAACAAAGTGAGAGCCGATGCTGACAGGCATCCGTGTTAGCAGAAAGAAGCACAGAAGGAAGGAAGGAAGGAAAGAAGGAAGGAAGGAAGGAAAGAAGGAAGGAAGGAAGGAAGGAAGGAAGGATGGAAGGAAGGAAATAAGAAAGACAGACAGACAGACAGACAGACAGACAGACAGGCAGGCAGGCAGGCAGGCAGGCAGAAGAAAGAAAGAAAGAAAGAAAGAAAGAAAGAAAGAAAGAAAGAAAGAAAGAAAGAAAGAAAGAAAGAAAGAAAGAACAGAGAAGGAAGGAAGGAAAGAAGAAAAGAAGGAAGCAAGAAACGAAAGAAGGAAAGAAGGAAGGAAGAAAAGAAAGAAGGAAGGAAGGACAGATACAAATAAACACGACCAACAAACACTCAACAAGTTGTCATCGCCAAAGACATTCACCTAACCCTTTCTACAACAGGCATTTAACATTAAGACAACCTGGTGTGACATCGCTTGTTATCGCCCACTTGCCTGATCCTAATCTCCCTCCTAGAACAAACAGAGAGCCGCCCTTAAAAACACTGCCCTGGTTCCGAGCCCGAGCAATCACTTAGGCTTGATCTGGTGTCATTATCTCGTTTAGACCGACCCAGATTGCACATGCCTGGCTCACATGATTGGATAGAAGATCTCTTCAGACTTAAGAGACCAGGGATCTTGGCCTGTTTTTGTGCGGTGGAGTGAGGGTCGGCAAATATCTCCCGCTGGTGCTTGGATGCCAGTATGTGTGTCTAATAGTTGGATGTTTTGTTGGGAAGGGGGGGGGGGGTCTTGATTGCGTTTTTCAATTGATTATGTATTGCTCGATATGGTTTGTTGTCGTGTGTTGTTTTGTTTGTATTCAATTAGTTTAGTCGTTTAGTTTAATTTAGTCGACGGATCAACATCACAGCACACGGGTGAAACCCATAAGTGCTCTGTTTTACTCCTAACTCAAGCCTGAGCCCGGAGAATCTCAGCTCAGTACACGAACTCCGTAGCACCGGGGAGGATTCTGAAATACTTTTGGGTAGATTTTTAACTCGAAATTTTGCCCGGGCAGCACCATTAGACTACTCTTTTTCGATTTCCAACTGCCAAGGGATTTTTTACGTGCGCAACAATACATACGGGCGTCCGATTTCACTACACAGAGACCAGGGGAAATTGTGTTACTAGAAGTCCACGTGAAAAAATCCTGGTCCTCACCGGGGCTTGAACCCGGGACGGGACCTCTAGCACTCGAGGCGGGCACCTTACCTCGAGACCACTCAATCCCCTATTGTGTTTGATTTGGTTGTTTATGGTCCATTTAGTCTGTTGTCGTATGTGGGTTTCTCTGTGTTTGATTTGGTCTGCTGTCGTGAGTGGCTTTGTTTTGTTCGACTTGGTTTCTTGTCATGGTGTTGATTTGTTATATTTGGTTTGTTGCCGTATGTGATTTTCCCAGTGTTCGCAATGGTTTGTCGTCATATGTAGATTTCTTTTTGTTCGATGTTGTTTGTTATATGTGGTATTCTTTGTGTTCGATTATATCTGTGGTCATATGTGATGTTGTTTTTGCTCCATTTCGGTTGTTGTGTTCCATTCACTTTGTGGCATTCGATTTGGTTTATTATTTTCAATTCAGTTTGTTGTGTTCGTTTCAGTTTGTTGAGTTCGAATCAGTTGGATATTTTCAGTTTGGTTTGTGTTCGATTCGGTTTGCTGTGATCGATTCGGTTTATGATGCATTCCATTTTTCTGATATGTTAGATTCGGGTTGTTTTCTTCATTTCGGTTATTTTTTTTCCATTTGGTTTGTTGTTTTCCATTTGGTTTGTTGTTTTCCATTTGGTTTGTTGTTAGACGACGTTGTGACGAAGGAGTGACGGGCGCAATTCCCAATCCCACATACCACGTTGGAAACACAGCTGCGGACAATTTGATAGCAAACCGCCTTGCGATGCTTTTCATAAAAGTGTTATGAATGCCGGTCGTTCAGAAAGTAATGTCAAACTACTGAACGTAAACTTTCCAAGAAATTAGAAAGAGCAAAATAATACTGAGGTTTACTGCGACGTCCTGTAAAGTATATGCAACTAACTTTAACTTTATCGTGATAGATACATTTTCCCGTTGGATATAACGTGTGTACAGCTGTCTGAGGTGTCATGTAGTCTTGCCCGTAGTACCTACGTATTTGTTTTCCTTTGAGTGTCCGTTCTGTCACCGCCCGACTGAACTTAACATTTTCTTTTATTAATCCCTTATTTTATAATCAGATAATTCCATATTCTCCCCCCCCCCCCCCCCGTTCTCCCCATGATCTAATAACACTGGAACCAACTCCCCGTTCACATAACAGCAACAAAATGTAGCTGGACAGAGAAATAAAAGTAAAGTAACAAACAAATCAGCGGAATACCAGAAACGGGCCTGAAGAGCTGAAAGTGTCACTTTTTTATCCGGTTGTGCGAGCTAACAATGAAGTCTGTTTCTTCTGCATTGGTCTCGTCAATGATATTTAAACGTGTACACCAACTTAACGCCTTGAGGCTCACACCAGTTCACAGTACATCATCATCATCATTATCATCATTATGTGCTGTGCCGATTAGCTTGGGGGATCATGGTTAGCTATCTCACACGATCATTAGAATCTTGCATCAGTCATTGTATATATCCAAACGAAACCACTCAATCAGGTGCCGTCTCCACAATGAAGATTGGCTGAAATGGATCTCCAACACTGTCTGTCTCTCGACTTGATTCTGTTAGACTGCTGTTCTTGATGGTATGAAAACGAAGGATGCAACAGACATGATCGCCAACGCCACACGGCATGGACTATAAGAAGATTGACAGTACACGAGACAGAAGGCTGTGGACAGACATGACCACCAACACCACACAACATGGACTATAAGAAGATTGACAGTACACGAGACAGAAGGCTGTGGACAGACATGATCACCAACACCACACAACATGGACTATAAGAAGATTGACAGTACACGAGACAAAAGGCTGTGGACAGACATGATCACCAACACCACACGGCATGGACTATAAGAAGATTGACAGTACACGAGACAAAAGGCTGTGGACAGACATGACCACCAACACCACACAACATGGACTATAAGAAGATTGACAGTACACGAGACAAAAGGCTGTGGACAGACATGACCATCAACACCACACAACATGGACTATAAGAAGATTGACAGTACACGAGACAAAAGGCTGTGGACAGACATGACCACCAACACCACACAACATGGACTATAAGAAGATTGACAGTACACGAGACAAAAGGCTGTGGACAGACATGACCACCAACACCACACAACATGGACTATAAGAAGATTGACAGTACACGAGACAAAGGCTGTGGACAGACATGATCACCTCAACACACAACATGGACTATAAGATTATTGGCATTACACGAGTCAAAGGCTGTGGACAGACATGATCACCAACACCACACAACATGGACTATAAGAAGATTGACAGTACACGAGACAGAAGGCTGTGGACTATACATGATCACCAACACCACACCACATGGACTATAAGAAGATTGGCAGTACACGAGACAGAAGGCTGTGGACAGACATGATCACCAACACCACACGACATGGACTATAAGAAGATTGACAGTACACGAGACAGAAGGCTGGACAGACATGATCACCAACACCACACGACATGGACTATAAGAAGATTGACAGTACACGAGACAGAAGGCTGTGGACAGACATGATCACCAACACCACACGGCATGGACTATAAGAAGATTGACAGTACACGAGACAGAAGGCTGTGGACAGACATGATCACCAAACCACACAGCATGGACTATAAGAAGATTGACAGTACACGAGACAGAAGGCTGTGGACAGACATGATCACCAACACCACACAGCATGGACTATAAGAAGATTGACAGTACACGAGACAGAAGGCTGTGGACAGACATGATCACCAACACCACACGGCATGGACTATAAGAAGATTGACAGTACACGAGACAAAAGGCTGTGGACAGACATGACCACCAACACCACACAACATGGACTATAAGAAGATTGACAGTACACGAGACAGAAGGCTGTGGACAGACATGATCACCAACACCACACAACATGGACTATAAGAAGATTGGCAGTACACGAGACAGAAGGCTGTGGACAGACATGATCACCAACACCACACATGGACTATCAGCAGAAGAAGAATCATGTCTGATGGGTAAATGACAGCAAGCTTGTATAATACCGATGTCAGATTTCACGAGTAGGCAGCTTGAGCAAATAGTTGGGCAAATATCAGCACTGGGGACAGTGTCCAACAAACAACAATATCACTGACAAATAATCAATGTGTGTGTGTGGGGGGGGGGGGGGGGGGGGGAAGAGGTTTGTTGGCAAAAGGCCATTTCGGTTAACATGGATGTACAGCGTAACTAAAGCAACAAACACTGGGGTGTGTGAGGCACTCGGCAGAGCTCGTTCTGGAACTGTACTCTTGAGATTGTTCGGTGAGTCAGATAGGGAAGCAGACGCAGAAGAAGAAGAAGAAGAAGAAGAAGAAGAAGAAGAAGAAGAAGAATGACGTGGAGAGGGGAAAGGGATCGAGGCTAAGAATTAGGAGGCCAAGAAGAAGAAGAAAGAAAGAAAGAAAGAAAGAAAGAAAAGAAAGAAAGAAAGAAAGAAAGAAAGAAAGAAAGAAAGAAAGAAAGAAAGAAGACGCTAACGAAGCAGAAACAGGAGAGCCATTTATTTAGGTGATAATTATTTGCATGTATATGTGTAATTATATTGTGAGTATGTATGCATCTATATTTAATTATCGTAAATGCCTCCAGCTTTTCCTTATAATCCAATTAAAATTTCCTCAAAAACTCAAAATGGAGGAATGTTTTGCTAAGGGAGACAACACGACAATATCCAGGTTATCAGCCAGGGTTATGTAAACTGGATCTTTTATTAGCGCATTTATTCCTTATCACTATATAATTACTTCCCCTGCCGGGACCCAAAACATGGATCTGTCACTGTTTTTGAGTTTGCCACAAGAGAAATATTCCATCAGATCCCAGGAAAGATATTTATGTTTATATATGAAAGTGGAAAAACCGGGTGTCTGCCTTATCCAAACTGTGGGTAGGTACTGTCTGTTTGGGTGGTATGTTATCGGTTTGCGTTCGTGTCCAGGTATCTGGGTTTAGTGGGAGTCTCGCCGGCTTACAATGTGTTGTTGTTATGCCTAGTTTTCGTTTGTCATCGGTTCGGAAAGTGGGCAGATTCTGAGAATGAGCAGTTTCTAGTGATAAGCTCTGGAAAAGTTAGAGGTTGCCGAAATTAAAAATTGTTCTTGCTGTTGGTGTTATTATTGTTGTTGTTTTTGCTTTACTACTGATAAGGGTTTTTATTTTAATTTTTTTGGTGTGAGTTTAATTCGCTTTTAATTCAGGCGTCGTTCTCATACGTGCTTCTACGTCTAGTGCACGTTCTTATCCATTCGTCCATGCTGGCCTCCCTGTATGCTTTTTGTCCTCACACAAATGTGATAATCCCCAGTCCAGTCAGGGAAATGCACTACTGACGAGCTCAAACAAGAGCAAAACTCGAGTCTAGTGCTTCCAGTCTGGCGCGGACAAGGCCCGAGGTTAGTACCGGAACACGATCAGAGTTGCCATTTGTGTGTTGTCTCAATCTTCAAATCTCAAATCTATAAACAACCAAAGAAATAAAATGTGACAATGTCAAATATTAACAAGAAATGGTGTGAGAACCAGCAGGGTACAACAATGAACTGAACATTGCATTAGCAAGAAAATAGTGTCTTGTTACATTAGCAACAAAATAGTGTCTCGTTACATTAGCGACAAAATAGTGTCTTGTTACATTAGCAACAAAATAGTGTCTTTTTACATTAGCAACAAAATAGTGTCTTGTTGCATTAGCAACAAAATAGTATCTTGTTATATTAGCAACAAAATAGTGTCTTGTTACATTAGCAACAAAATAGTGTCTTGTTATATTAGCAACAAAATAGTGTCTTGTTACATTAGCAACAAAATAGTGTCTTGTTGCATTCGCAACAAACTAGTGCCGTGTTACATTAGCAACAAAATAGTGTCTTGTTACATTAGCAATTAAATAAAGTCTTGTTACATTAGCAACAAAATAGTGTCTTGTTACATAAAGAACTAAATAGTGTCTTGTTACATTAGCAACATATTAGTGTCTTGTCATATTAGCAAAAAAAAAGAGTGTCTTGTTACATGAGCAATTAAATAGTGTCTTGTTACATTAGCAACAAAATAGTGTCTTGTTACATGAGCAACAAAATAGTGTCTTGTTACATTAGCAACAAAATAGTGTCTTGTTACATTAACAGCAAAATAGTGTCTTGTTACATTAACAACAAAATAGTGTCTTGTCACATTAGCAACAAAATAGTGTCTTGTTACATTACCAACAAAATAGTGTCTTGTTACATTAGCAACAAAATAGTGTCTTGTAACTTTAGCAACAGAATAGTGTCTTGTTACATTAGCAACAAAATAATGTCTTGTTACATTAGCGACAAAATAGTGTCTTGTTACATTAGCAACAAAATAGTGTCTTCATACAAGCTTCCAGGAGGGCAGCATGGTAAAATGAATAAGAGCGCTCATTCTTAAACATCCGGTGCGCTGATGATGAGGTATCGGGTTCAACCCCTACACCTGTCAGTTGGAATAAAATGTTGACTTCTCGTCCTTGACTTGAGGGCGTAAATTACAGTGCCTCTGAAGTCGGAGTGGGTTAACGTAAGTCGTGGGACACTGGTCATAGGGAAATGTAATTCACATGCACGAATCAGTATAGTGCTACTAGAAGTTGCCTGTGTGGACTACGCTTGGGTTAAAAGCAAGCGCAAGAGCAAACAATTAAAACAAGAAAGTATCCAGGTAGATAACCAACAAGAATTGGGGACAATGAGATGAAGATTGCATTTATTCATTCATTCATTCATTCATTCATTCATTCATTCATTTATTCATTCATTCATTCATTCATTCATTCATTCATTCATTCATTCATTCATTTACTCATTCATTCATTCATTCAATCATTCATTCATTTATTCATTCATTCATTCATTTATTAATTAATTAATTAATTAATTAATTAATTAATTCATTCATTCATTCATTCATTCATTCATTCATTCAGTAGCATGTCCTTTGCAGAACCTCGCTCCCATAACAAACTTCCGGAAAACCTCTCGATCATAAGCAAGATGTCCCGCGTCCAATACACCCATCTTGAGATCATCCGCCACTTCCTGCACCCATCTTCTCTTTGGCCTTCCTCTTCCTCTCTTCCCAGGCATATGCCCCTCCATTATTGTTCTCTGCAAACTTTCGTGACGTTTCAAGTGACCAAAATATTTCAATTTTCTTTGTTTTATCGTTTTTAATAGCCATCCCTCCTCGATATTCAGCTCTTGAAGTATGGATGCATTTGTTCTTTTCTTCACTCAAGATATTCTTAGAACACGTCTATAACATTTATATTCAAAGGCGTTTATGCGCTGTTCAGCTTGTTTAGTAAGTGTCCATGTCTCACAGGCATATAGTGCAATAGGAAAAATGCATGCTCTTAAAAATCTAATTTTTGTAGTTCTGTCTGTCCCATTCCATAATTTATTCAGTTGTTTTAGTCTTTGAAGAGCAAGTGATAGTCGTCGTCTAATTTCTTTTATTGTGTCACCGTTGTTGGTAATCAATGACCCAAGAAATTCAAAATTTTCCACCACCTCCAATTTTTCCTCATTAACATATATCTTTCTTTCTCCATAGTAGTTTTATCTGTATGCATTATCTTTGTTTTTGCTATGTTAATATATAAGTTGTGAAAGATTGCATTAACAACAAATAATTAGTCTGAGAAGCAACCGGATAGATAAACACCAATAGTTGTGGATGATGAACTGGACATTGCATTAGAGCAAAGAAGTGCCTTTTCCAACTTGTAATGGTGAACAATCCCAGACCATGGCCGTCAAGACTGTGCCGAGTTTGCCAGATCAGGAGATGGAATATGGCTTACAAGTGCCATCCTTCCAGACCAGTGGTTCTCAACTTTTTTTGGCCCGTGCCCCCCTTCACCATATTTCAGAACGTCATTCCCCCCCCCCCCCCTTTCCTATCAAAAATTTGCCCGTGCCCCTCTTCATCGAATTTTCAGAACGTCATCCCCCCCTCCCTTTCATATTTCTTATCTAAAAATCCCCCCACTCCTACAAAGTATACGTAAATGGAAGGTAAATTTAATAGCACATACTAAAACAAGTCTAGACATCCACATAAAACATGATTTGTGGGTCTACTTACTTTATAAAATGAATTTTAGAAGGATGATACGTACATAACTGTAAAATATGAAGGGAAAAACAATATCAAGTAATCGGTTCTTAACGCGATCTTGAAATGGTCTTCATTCCTCTCCCCCCCCCCCCCCCCCCCCCCCCCCCCCCCCCCCCCCGAAACCCTAAAATTATTCCCTGGGGGTAATTCCCCACCGGTTGAGAACCACTGTTCCAGACAATCTCTTGGGTTTGGGTGGAGACTTCAAGCCAGCCTTTTTGTTGGTCGCTCTTGCTGGAATAGATCATAGCAAACATTGGTTGCTGAAGAAGAAGATGAAGAGGAGGAGGGTGGGTAGAAGATGAAGCAAGAAGAAGAAGAAGAAGAAGAAGAAGAAGAAGAAGAAGAAGAAGAAGAAGAAGAAGAAGAAGAAGAAGACTTAAGAAGAAGAAGAAGAAGAAGAAGAAGAAGAAGAAGAAGAAGAAGAAGAAGAAGAAGAAGAAGAAGAAGAAGAAGAAGAAGAAGAAGAAGAAGCAGAAGAAGAAAGATCAACGAAGAAAGAAGAAATGAGAGGAGGAGGAGGAGAAGAAGAAGAAGAAGAAGAAGAAGAAGAAGAAGAAGAAGAAGAAGAAGAAGAAGAAGAAGAAGAAGAAGAAGAAGAAGAAGAAGAAGAAGAAGAAGAAGAAAGATCAAAGAAGAAAGAAGAAATGAGAGGAGGAGGAGGAGACAAAGAAGAAGAAGAAGAAGAAGAAGAAGAAGAAGAAGAAGAAGAAGAAGAAGAAGAAGAAGAAGAAGAAGAAGAAGAAGAAAGTAGTAGCAGCAGCAATAGGAAAACGAGGAAGAGGAGCGGGAGACAGAGGCAGAATAATAATAAGAAGAAGAAAATGGTGACCTAATAATAAGAAGAGAAAAGAAGGAAGAGGAGGGGAACGAATGAAAGGCGGACGAGGGGAAAGGAGAAAACAAAAAAGGAGCAGAATGAAGAGTGGGAACAAACACGCAATGAAAATAATGAAGGAAAACAATGCAAACTTGCAATAATAAAAAGGAATAATAACTGTCGCTGTGGCAGTTTAATTTAAACACAATACACGTATACACGAATATATATCTGATCGGGCATTCGATATCAAGAAGCGACATTTGAACCGTGACTTTTATCATTTACAAAAGGCGGGTGTGTTTCTTTGTTATATTTTGTAGTGCTATTGTTTATGCGATGTATTTGGGACACGGTAAAAGACATCTGAATTAATCAAGTATAAATAATTTAACACTTTGACATTTGCACAGAAAAGATGAAGCACCCATGACAGTTTGAGTTTCCGTTGGTGGACAGATCAGGACTCTTTCTACTGGCGGATAAATCTCCCGGGTAACTTGATGGAAATCGGCGGAAGTACCAGATAAGCTGCCGGAAATCATGATTCGTTGTGTTTACGTCATCGAAAAGTGCTGTCACGTTCTAGGATTGCTTGTCTGTGGAGACCATTGCATGTTACGTCACTTCCGTTATGAGGAAACCAATGATACTGTGAAATGCGTGTGTTGTGAAAACGAGAAAATGAAGATATTTCTGCATATCTGACCAACTACTATCAAAATAAAGAAGTAAATAGTAGCTATTGATAGTTCCGCACGGTTATTTATAAACTTAGCTTATTGTTTTAGATATGGTGGCGTGCCCTTAGCAGAACCGTGCGATCAACCCGCAAACCCAAGTTGATTTTTAGGCTATTGTACTTTCAGTAGTTTGCCATTGCTTTCTGAACTAGAAGTCAACATTGAAGTTTAGTTTAATGCCAGTGTATGGGTTGACACGCCTACCTCGCCAACAGCGTACTGGAAGTTTGAGAGCTAGCGCTGTTATATTTTCGATCACGTCGATGCCGAATGTTGACCTCTGGTTGGGAAATCACTCGACACTCTGGACACTCCTCATACTGGATGTTGTGACCTCACTAGTTCTAGAGTTCTAATCTACACTCTGTCTTCATACTGGATGTTGTGACCTCACTAGTTCTAGAGTTCTAATCTACACTCTGTCTTCATACTGGATGTTGTGATATCACTAGTTCTAGAGTTCTAATTTACACTCTATCCTCATACTGGATGTTGTGACCTCACTAGTTCTAGAGTTCTAATATATGCTCTGTTCTCATACTGGAAGTTGTGACCTCACTAGTTCTAGATTCTAATCTACACTCTGTTCTCATACAGGATGTTGTGATCTCACTAGTTCTAGAGTTCTAATCTACACTCTGTTCTCATACTGGATGTTGTGATCTCACTAGTTCTAGAGTTCTAATCTACACTCTGTCCTCATACTGGAAGTTGTGACCTCACTAATTCTAGAGTTCTAATCTAGCCTCTGTCCTCATACTGGAAGTTGTGACCTCACTAATTCTAGAGTTCTAATCTACCATCTGTCCTCATACTGGAAGTTGTGACATCACTAAAAAAAAAAATATATAGCTCCGCGCTGCTCTCCAGAACTTCTACACTACACTCCGGCATATAACTTTATACTAAGAGTTATTAAAGTAAAATGTATTGATGGCATCACAGAGCGGGTTAATGTATATAAGAAGGAACAGATAAAAACATGATTTACAACTGCTAACTCCACCCCACAGTAACAACAGTCGCACTGAAACCCCGGGGCCATTGAAATATAAGAAATACAAGCGCAGGTATTGATTGACACTCAGAGAAAGGTTGACAGAAATAGAAAAAGTGAAAAAGAAAGGTGCGGAGAGATAAGAGTGTGAGAGAGTGATAGAAGAATGGTTAGGAAAGATAAGAGTGTGAGAGAGTGATAGAAGATTTGTGGTGAGATATAAGAGTGTGATAGAGTGATATAATATTTGTGGTGAGAGATAAGAGTGTTAGAGTGATAGAAGAATGGTGGGAAGCGATATGAGTGTGAGAGAGTGTTAAAAGATTCGTGGGGAGAGATAAGAGTCTGAGAGAGTGGTAGAAAAATGGTGGGGAGAGATAAGGGTGAGAGAGAGAGAGAGAGAGAGAGAGAGAGAGAGAGAGAGAGAGAGAGAGAGAGTGAGTGAGTGAGAGAGAGAGGGAAAATAAGAGTCTTGGGGTGAGATAAGGGTGATAGATATGTATGAATGAATTAACTAATGGAACAAGCTCGCGCGCACGCCCACACTCACACACACACGAGTGCGCGCGCGCATGCACGCACGCGCGCATGCACACACATACACACACCTTTACGCAATATTTAGATGGATATATAGTGCCAAGTGGCGACTGCCTCCGCTGGGGTAGGAAATGCTAGCGCATCTCATGGTCAATGTTACGGATTAATGAGGTGGGGTGTTCTCTTGCTTTGCTTTCAACCTCGGACAATCCGGGCGGGCGGAAGGGCCGGTGGGTAGGCGGGCAAAGGGGGTGAGAAAATAAGATACAAGTAGATAGAGGAAAGAGACAGAGGGGGAAATGAATGTGGATAGACAAGCAACCAGCCGACTAGACGGATAGAAGGATAGGTAGATAGATGAGTGGAGAGAGAAAGAGGGGTGGAAAGAGATAGATGGAGAGACGTGCAGATATTGAGAGGGATGGAGAGTGACAAGAAGGTAAGGCGAGATATGAATAATTAGCGGGGGAGATAGGTGGAGGGGTGAAGGATGAAATAGACAGATACATAGAGAGTGGTTGAGTGAACAGAGAGATAGATGTCGAGAGAGACGTAAAGAGTGGTTGAGAGTGACTGATGGGTGGATGGTGAGAGAAACAAACAGACAGAGAGATTAAGCGATAGAGATATTTAGAGAGAGAGAGAGAGAAAGAGAGAGAGAGAGAGAGAGAGAGAGAGAGAGAGAGAGAGAGAGAGAGAGAGAGAGACTGGGAGAATGAGAGATAGATAGAAAGAGAGGGGGAAGAAAAAGAGTGAGTTTTACAGAGAGAGAGAGATTTAGTGAGAGAGAGGGGGGAAAGGAGAGTTAGAATTGAGTTTAGTTGAGTTAAGAACCGCCATCACTGCACTCAGGACATTCCCATACGCTCTCCGTCCCCTAGTTCAACAGCCAGCGAAGAGTCACAATAATAATCGTTTCCGCCGCTATCCGATTAATGGAAGGAGAGAGTAGGATAAATATAGAGAGAGGGAAGGAGACAGCGAGAGAGAGAGAGAGAAAGAGAGAGAGAGAGAGAGAGAGAGAGAGAGAGAGAGAGAGAAAGAGAGGGGGAAGAAAAAGAGTGAGTTTTACAGAGAGAGAGAGAGAGAGAGAGAGAGAGAGAGAGAGAGAGAGATTTAGTGAGAGAGAGGGGGGGGGGAAGGAGAGTTAGAATTGAGTTTAGTTGAGTTAAGAACCGCCATCACTGCACTCAGGACATTCCCATACGCTCTCCGTCCCCTAGTTCAACAGCCAGCGAAGAGTCACAATAATAATCGTTTCCGCCGCTATCCGATTAATGGAAGGAGAGAGTAGGATAAATATAGAGAGAGGGAAGGAGAGCGAGAGAGAGAGAGAGAGAGAGAGAGAGAGAGAGAGAGAGAGAGAGAGAGAGAGAGAGAGAGAGAGGTGGGGAGATGTAGTGTCAAATCCCCTTTCGTTTCCCGGAGAAATCTTCACATCCCGTAAACTCCTCCAGCGATAAAATTGACATCCAAGAAAGACGTGCTAATATCCTTTCTGCGAGCTGTTTATTTTCACAATAGTTGTGCTAACAGCCGTCTTGTGGGTCTTAGACATGCAGAATAGTCGTGTAGACAGGCGCTTCCTGTATGGTAATTTACACTTATTTTCACAATTTGTGAAGCTTTTTTCAGCATCTCACTTTTCTTGAAGTGAGTATAATATTGATTTTACTTAGCTGTACAGAACCGTAAGCAAATTGTTCGGAGTTTGGGATAATGCTCTTCATCAGCACTAGAAAAGCTACTATGATGACGATATTTAGATCCAATAATTGACAACATATTTTAAAATAAGTGAGTCTCCATAGCAAAGTGGTAACGCCGCATGCCTCGGGTCCCAAAGAATGGGGGTTCGATTCCGGGCTACGCCGGTCGGTCTGTAATTTTCTCTGGGTGGTGTAGACTTACCCTATGACAGATAATTTACAATCAAGTGGTTTGGTTTCGGGGGGAAACTGTAATACTTCGACACCAGGTCGCAGAGTGGCCAAAACTTCAACCCGTGCAACTGTGCACCCGGGATAACACAGTGTGATTGTCTGAACACTTCACATACACAGGGTTGTTTCCTGCTACGGTCTGCTCTCTTTCTCGCCCTTTCTCTCTGTCTTTTTCTTTCTCTCTCTCTCTTTCTCTCTTTTACTCTCTTTCTCCATGTCTGTTTTTCTCTTTCTCTCTCTTTCTTTCTTTCTCTTTCTTTCCATCTTTTTCTTTCTCTTTCTGTCTCTCTCTCTTTCTTTTTTTCTTTCCCTCTCTTTCTATTTCTTTTTTCTTTCTCTCTCTCTCACTTTATCTCTCTCTTTCCCTTTCGTTCTTTCTTTCCCTCTTTCTTTCTCTCTCTCTCTCTCTTTCTATCTCTCTCTTTCTTTATCTCTCTCTTTCTCTTTCTCTCTCTCTTTCTCTCTCTGCCTCTCTCTCTTTCTCTATCGCTCCCCTCTCTCTTTCTCTCTCTATCTGTCTTTCTCTTTCTCTCTCTCTTTCTCTCTCTCTCTTTCTCTCTCTCTCTTTCTATCTCTTTCTCTGTATTCCTCTCTCTCTCTCTTTTTCTTCCTTTCTCTCTCTCTTTCTCTCACTCTCTCTCTCTCTCTCTCTCTCTCTCTCTCTCTCTCTCTCTCTCTCTCTCTCTCTCTCTCTCTCTCTCTCTCTCTCTCTCTTAAGAAATATGTTTTATTTTTATTTTGTTTTAACCCAACACTCTTCGAATATGAACCAAACATCGCACCTCCAAATTAATTAAACAAAATCACAATCATATACTACACCGCTAAAGGTTTCCCCTTGACTTCCCCGCTGTCTCATTGCCTACAGTTGCCACTTGGAACCCTCGCACTGACCCATCAAGTGCGGACGCAGCGTCGACCACGGTCTGGCAATCTCTAGAACGTTCCAGGAAAATTCCTCCCACTTTAGCGGTTCCTAATGCGGAGTGCCGTCTGCAAATATAATCAACCGTGCATGTTTAACGGCGTTCTTGTCTGAACATAAAAGCAACAGCGCCGTTGCAGAACGGGATTCCATTGGCTGCATTGCGTATCCCATCTCAAGAGTAACGCTAAAATCATTGTTTCTTCTGGCATTCCCATAGACTGGCAAAGTCCCGAGCCTCTTGGCGAGGCAGAATAGGCATGACTGCAATTTGAGAGGTAATGGAGTGTAGGGCTATTATAGGCGCTAATTAAAATGTCTTTTTAAGAGCCTATGATTTAGTCCCCTGGGGCGACGCCACTACAGTTCAGGGTTATTATTATTATTATTATTATTATGATTATTATTATTATTATTATTATTATTATTATTATTATTATTATTCAAAACAAGAGTTTAAACTATGTATAGTAAATTTGTGACAACAGCTAATTACATGTTACCCGACCAAAGTAAAGAAGTTGAATGCTGAACATAACCCCCCCCCCCCCCCCCCCCCCCCCCCCCGTCCCCCCCCCCCCCCCCCCCCCCCCCCCCCCCCAAAAAAAAATAAATTTGTCGCGTACGTTGGATTGATTGCTTGATTAACTGATTGAGCACTTGATTGGTGAATTATTGCTTGGTTGATCGATTGCATTAAATGACTATGTACAAAGTGCTGATTGAAGGTAATCTCGGCATTGGTTGTTACCTGTAGTGAGCCTCCAACACTCCTTCACCAGTAGTCATGGCGACGGAATCACACAGGTCCTGTCAGTGTCCTCCAATCTGTTGTCCATTCACATAGGAAATCGATTCGGGAACCCCTTTGAGACCACTGAGACAGTTACATAAATAAACACGCGTAGTATTTGTTTGGCGCTCACAGAAGAAGAAGAAGAAGAAGAAGAAGAAGAAGAAGAAGAAGAAGAAGAAGAAGAAGAAGAAGAAGAAGAAGAAGAAGAAGAAAAGGAAGGAAGTAGAGACTAGATGACGCAATAGACAACATAAAATTTGGAAGCTATAGTTACCGAGCGGGATTCGAACCTGTCACCTCCAAATGACGACAGCGTCTCGCTGCAGGAACAAGGTATATTTCGACGCATGACCAACTAGTGATGTCATCAGTATACTGCTGATTGCCTTTACGTCCGCTGATGTGCCCCGGGACGTAGATAAGGCTGGGTAGACCTGCCAGCAAAAGACAGTTATTATTTTAAAATATCGCATTCTGGGGAGGTTGGAACACACGACGACCGGGCCGGCAGGCGAGCGAGTTGAACACTGCACCACCTGCAGGCAGTGGATTGGAGATGTACGGGTGAACAGAGGGAGATATACAGATAGAGACAGACAAAGAGGTACCATCAGAGAGAGAGAGAGAGAGAGAGAGAGAGAGAGAGAGACGGACAGACAGGCAAACAGTGTGATAGAAGCATACAGAGAGATATAAATTAAAAGATAGAAAGATAGAAAACACAGAGGGGAAGAGCGAGAGAGAATGAAAGGGAGAGAGAGAGTGAACGAGAAGGAGAGGCAGAGAACGAGAGGGGAGAGAGAAAGAGAGAGGAGGAGGAGAGAACGAGAGAGAGAGAGAGGGGGGATAGAGAACGTGATGGGAAGAGAGAGAAAGAGAGAGGGAGAGAAAGAACGACTGGAAGAGACAGAGAGAAAACGAGAGGAAGAAAAAGACATAGAAAAAACGAGTGGGAGAGAGAGAACGAGAGGGAGAGAGCTAACGAGAGGAGAGAGAGAACAAGAGGTAAAGAAAGAGAACGAGAGAGAGAGAGAAATGAGAGGGGGAGAGATCACGAAAGGAGAGAGAGAACGCGAGAGAGAGAGAGAGAGAGAGAGAGGCGGGGGATGAGAGAGAACTAGAGGGGGAAATAGAGGGGAGAAAGAAAACGAGAGAGAGAACAAGATGGAGAGAGAAAGCCAGGGAGAGAAAGAGATGGGGAGGGGGAGAGAATGAGAGGGAGAGAGAAAACGAGAGGGGGAGAGAGAGAACAAGAGGAGAGAGAGAACAAGATGGAGAGATAGAACCAGAGAGAACAAGAGGGAGGGAGAGAGAGAGAACCAGAGAGAAAGAGAGGGAGAGAACAAGAGTGAGAGAGACATCGATGGGAGAGAGAATTAGCGGGAGAGAAAACGAGAGGGAGAGAGAGAACAAGAGGGAGAGAGAACGCGAGAGAACGAACGAACGAACAAACAAACTTTATTTTAAAAGGGTAACAAATTGGGCACGCTGGCCCGTCTTACATTCGGCCCTTTCAATCACTCATCTTTCATTCATCAAATGTGCATGTTACATTAACATAGGGGAAAAAAACATTGCCAAATGGATTTTGTAAGCATAAACAATGCATATTACGCATGATACATTCACATGAGAAAACAAAATAAAAACATTGTCAAATGAAAGTTGTAAACATAAACAGTGCATATTGCAATGTTGTGAGACGCATCCCCCATCCACCCTCATATCCCGCAGCCACCAACACATCCCCCACCCACCAAACCTCCCCCACCCACCCACACATACCTCCTCGCACTCACACAGAACCAGGCGAACATACATGCCACCACCCACCCACTGATCCCCCACCCACACACATTTCCCCACCCACACACATTTCACCACCCACACACACATTCTCACACACCAAGAAGAAGAAGAAGAAGAAGAAGAAGAAGAAGAAGAAGAAGAAGAAGAAGAAGAAGAGGAGGAGGAGAAGGAGGAGGAGGAGAAGAAGAAGAAGAAGAAGAAGAAGAAGAAGAAGAAGAAGAAGAAGAAGAAGGAGGAGGAGGAGGAGGAGGAGGAAGAAGAGTAGGAGAAAAAGAAGAAGAAGAAGAAGAAGAAGAAGCAGAAGAAGAAGAAGAAGAAGAAGAAGAAGAAGAAGAAGAAGAAGAAGAAGAAGAAGAAGAAGAAGAAGAAGACCGCACCTATCCACACACATATCCCGCACTCTCACAATTTTCCCCACCCACCCACACACACATCAGCCAACCTACACCCACTCACCCACCTAATATTCGCCACCTCTCAACTACACATCCCCACCTATACACACATCCCCACCCATAAACACATCTCCCCACCTGCCCACACATGTCCCCCACCCATAAACACCCAAAAACACACACCTCCCACCCACACACACACCGCCACCCACATATACCCCACCCACACACATCCGCCGCTCACACACATCTTCTCACAACTACACACCTTCCCCACCCATACACTCATCTCTCACACACATCCGTCCACCCAGTGAGAGAGAGAGAACGAGAGGGAGAGAGAGAACCAGAGAGAACAAGAGGGAGAGAGAGAGAGCCAGATAGAAAGAGGGGGGGGGGAGAGAATTAGATAGGGGGAGAGAGAACACGAGAGAGAGAGAGAGAGAGAGAGAGAACAAGAGGCAAAGATAGAACCAGAGAGAACAAGAGGCAGAGATAAAACCAGAGAGAACAAGAGGGAGAGAGAGAGCCAGAGAGAATGAGGTGAGGGAGAACTAGATGGGGAGACAGAGAACGAGAGAGAGAGAGAGAGGGAGTGACGTAACTAGAGATAGAGATAGAACTAGACGGGAAGAGAGAGAACGAGATGAAGAGAGTGAGTTAAGAAGATACAAAATAAGACCTAAATATGATATGAAATCTTACACTCACAGGTAAAAACACACTATCGTCTTGTCGAACGTAAGTTATCAAGATGCTCAGACAAATAAACAATAGACAATAACAAAAACGGAAATGAAAATTACAAACTGAGGAAATTCATTTTAAAATAATTTACCTTTCAAGAAAGGTGGCAGGTGTGCTTTTAGATTTCTCTTGTTGTTGTCTCCCAAGTGCCTTCTGTGAATGCAAATCAATACTTCTGCACTTATTATTCTTAACACAAAGAAAACAGCTAGAAAATTTAAATAAAAATTCTTCACTCAAAGATCGAAAAAAAAATAATTGTCAAATCCAATGCCAGAGGAAGAAACATGGAAGACAGTCCCCTCTGATTTGTACTTCCTCCCCTGAGCCTTATGTGAACGTGAATCAATACTTCTACACTTATTATTATTAACACAAAGAAAACAGTAGGACGGACACGCCGCAAGAAAAACTGAAACAAAAATTCTTCTCACACGGATCGAAAAAATTGGAAAACACAATACCAGACGAAGAAAAATGGAAGACAGATATATTTACACTCAATCATCATCAGAGAATACGGAATATAAGATCCCCCAAAAAACAGCATGTTTTACATCAAGTAAAGACGTAATCCTAACGTTCCAATCCGAACAGACCATAAATCACGATGTCATCTCGCTTTTTTGGATTCGGGAAAAAAATCACCTTGTTTTGGGGTCTTATAATCCCCTAGCAAGGATCGGAGGAAGGAGAGAAAGAGATAAAACAGAGGGACTAAGAAGTGACAATAAGATGCTAACTTAACTACAACCAGAGTCATCAATTTGACACTCGAAATCATCAATCTAACGCCTAGAGTTATCAATCTGACGTGGAGTCATCAATCTGTAAGAGAACGTATGGTGTCTTCCCGTCTCCCAGTTTTCTCTAAAGAATTCTATTGACCCCGTCTTGGTGTTAGCTGGGTTGCATAAAAGGCGGGAACAAGTTGGTAAATGGTTTCTCACTTCAGCATAGAAAACCAACAAGGAAAAACCAGCAAGGAAAATATGGGAACAGTTGTTAAAGAAGTCATACATCATATTATGCATGATGTAAAGATGTCGTGTCTTTGCAACCGGAACAGAAGCCTGTGTAACGTGGCCCGAAGAATGTACGCTTCCGCGCTCGGTGGGGGGAAAAAAAAGTAGTGCCTGTAGACGAAACCCCGAGTGTATTAGCTAAAATAAAAGAGTGGGGAAAACTGTGCGGCGGTAAAATTCTGAAGGTGGTTGGTTGATTTAGAGGGGGTTGTTTAGATAAAACAACTGCAAAAGCTTTAATGGGATATAACCCAGTTAGTGACAGAATCCTCACTATCAGACTTACAGGACGTCCAAAAATACACAACTCTCGTACAGATGTATGCACCTACTTCAACAGCAGAGGAGTACGAAATTGAAGATGTTTACAACACACTACAAGACACATTAAATAAGATTTGCAATAATGATGTAACAATAATAATGGAATATTTTAATGTTAAAGTATGTACAGGAAGAGCTGAAAATGAGAGACACGATTTAGGAAAATTTGGATTGGGAAATATAAATGATGCAGGTGACAAATTAATTGAATTTTGCACAAAAAATGAGTTAACGATAGCCAACACACTTTTTAAACAACACCCAAGAAGACTCTTCACGTGGAAGTCTCCAGACAGTTTTACCAAAAATCAGATAAATTATATTTTAATACATAGAAGATGAAGATCAAGCATAACATCTGCAAAAACCCTACGAAGTGCAGACTGTGATACAGATCATCAGTTATTAGAAGCAGATCTGAAATTAAAACTCAAAAAGCTTACTCACAAAAATACCAAATGCATACAACGTAGAAGTGAGGAATCGTTTTGGGGTCTTGATGTCTGTACAAGAGGAAATGACACCTGGTGATCTGGCAGTACAAGCTAGAGATATCATGATAATAGCAGCCAAAGATTTAATTCCGACTAGGACTAAGCAACATAAGCCATGGATTACACCATGCACGTTAGAATTAATAAAACAACGAAGGGAACTGAAAAAGAAAGGAGAAACCGATAACAGTAGGATAGGTTATACATCTTTAACACGAGAAATAAGGAAGAACACAAAAAAGACAAAAACCAATATATTCAATATTTCAAAAACCTCGGGCAGATTCAAAAGCATTTCACACGAAACTCACAGCTCACAGTGTCGCGCCACACACTCACTCAGTAGCAGGGCGACAAGTTTGGAAATACCTTAACAGAATCTAGACAAATTCTAGAAAGATTGCAGGAATACTACATTGGAATGTATGATATGAATGACTGTGATGATATGAATGACTGTGATGATATGAATGACTGTGATGATATGAATGATACACATGAATCACTGACAGTAGAAACAGAACCTGAACCCTCATTAGATGAAATTGCATGGGCAATAAAGATCCTGAAGAATGGCAAATCACCAGGAAGTGATGAGATACCAGCTGAACTAATTAAAGCGGGAGGAGAAGAAAGCATACACATATATCACGCATTATGTAAAAAGATATGGAAATATGATATATGACCAAAAGATTGGAAGAGAACTATCTTCATTCCAATACCAAAAAAGGGCAACCTGAAATTATGCACCAACTATAAAACTGTTGCCCTGATCAGTCATGCAAGTAAAGTTTTACTAAAAATCATAATGGGAAGACTTCGTAAGAAAACAGAAGAAGAGATTAACGTGGTTCAAGCTGGATTTAGACAAGGAAGAGAAACAAGAGATCACATACTGAACATGCGTTTAATAATAGAGAAGTGCAGAGAATTTAATCTAAACCTATTCTCCTGTTTTGTGGATTATTGAAACGTATTTGACTGTGTACAACATCCGAAACTTTGGGAGAGAGAGAGAGAGAGAGAGAGAGAGAGAGAGAGAGAGAGAGAGAGAGAGAGAGAGAGAGAGAGAGAGAGAGAGAGAGAGAGAGAGAGCGGTTAGAATAGATGGCGAGACATCAGATTGGTTTGACATCAAGCAAGAAGTCGGTCAGGGCTGTGTGCTGTCGCCCTATTTGTTTAACATGTACGCCGAAAATATAATGAGAAATGTCAGAGATGATATAACCAGAGAGCAATATGATGCCCTAAATATCGGTGGTTATGAAATAACAGAGATTCCATATGCTGATGATACAGCATTACTATCCACATCACAGACTGGTATAGAAGACTTAGTAACATCAACCCAAAGAAATAGTGAAAATCGAAACTTATATCTTAACATAGCAAAAACAAAGATAATGCATAGAGATAACACTACTATGGAGAAATATATATGTGTTAATGAGGAAAGATTGGAGGTGGTGGACAAGTTCGAATATCTTAGGTCATTGATTACCAACAATTGTGACACAATGAAAGAAAATAAACTACGATTATCAATTGCTCTTCAAAGACTAAAACAGCTGAATAAATTATGGAGTGGGACAGATAGAACTATCGTACAAACATTAGATTTGTAAGAGCCTGGAGAGATCTGTGAGACCTGGACACTTACTAAACAAGCTGAACAGCGCATAAATGCCTTTGAATATAAATGTTATAACGGGTTCTAAGAATATCTTGGGTAAAGAAAAGAACAAATGCATCCATACTTCAAGAGCTGAATATTGAAGAGGCTTGGCTATTAAAGACGATAAAACAAAGAAAATTGAAATATTTTGGTCACTTGAAACGTCATGAATGTTTGGAGAGAAAAATAATGGAGGGGTATATGCCTGGGAAGAGAGGAAAAGGAAAGGCAAAGAGAAGATGGGTGCAGGATGTGGCGGATGATCTCCAGATGGGTGTATCGGACGCGGGACATCTTGCTTGTGATCGAGAAGTTTTCCGGAGGGTTGTTATGGGAGCGAGGTTGTGCAAACGACATGCTACTGAATGAATGAATGAATGAATGAATGAATGAATGAATGAATGAATGAATGAATGTCGGTTATATAAGGGAGTGAAATGACGTTTTATTCGGAGATAATAGAAAGCTGGGAGGGAGGGATAAATAAATGGATTAAAGAAGACAGGAAAAGATGAATAGGTGGGTGGATGGATGGAAGAAGGGAGAGGTGGGTGGAAAGATAGATGGGTGGAAGGTGGAAATGATGAATAGATGGATGGGTGGAAGGAGGAAATTATGGATAGATGGATGGATGGAAGAAGGGAGAGGTGGTGAGGTGGGTGGATAGATGGGTGGAAGGAGGAATTTGATCGATAGATGGATGGGTGGAAGGAGAAAATGATGGATAGATGGATGTGTGGAATGAGAAAATGATGGATAGATGGAAGGGGGAAATGATGAATAGGTGGATGGATTGAAGGGAGGGGGATGATGGATAGATGGCTGCGTGGAAGAAGGGATTGATGGGTGGATAGATGGATGGGTAGAAGGAGCTAATGATGAGTAGATGGATGGGTGGAAGGAGGAAATAATAGATAAATAGATGGGTTCATGGAGGGAATGATGGATAAATGGATGAGTTGAAGAAGGGATGGGTGGATGGATGAATAGATGGATGGGTGGAATGAGGAAATGATGGATAGACGGATGGGTGGATGGAGGGAATGACGTATAGATGGATTGGTGGAAGGAGAAAATGATGGATAGATGGATGGGTTGAAGGAGGGGAGGGAATGATGGATAGATGGATGAGTGGAAGAAGGGATGGATGGATGGATAGATAGATGGGTGGAAGAAGGAAATTATGGATAGATGAATGGGTGGAAGGAGGGAATGATGGATAGATAGATGGGATGTAGGAGGAAATGATGGATAGATGAATGGGTGGAAGGAGGGAATGATGGACAGATGGATGGATGGAAGAAGAGATGGATGGATGGATGGATGGATGGATGGATGGATGGATGGTGGAAGGAGGGAATGACTGATAGATATAAGGATCCAAGGAGTGAAGGATGGATGGATGGATGGATGGATGGATGGATAGGTTGATAGATCACCGTCTGGATAGAGTGAAAGAGGCATGGATTGATCAACGACGGAAACAGAAAAGGACCATTTTATGGATTAACCGGCTAGATAGATTTGTGGAAGTAGGGGGACATTACTGGAATATACCGAGAGACAGTGGGTGAGGAAGAAGAGAGGAGTGGGGGAAGTACAGAAGAATAGATGGATTGATAGAGGAGAAAGGGGAAGGAAGAGTGAAAGAAATAAAGAGTGAAAGAAGTAAACAGAGAGATGAGTTAGGGGGACGAACGAAGGAACAAATTTTATTTTCAAAGGGTCACCTATTGGGTCCACAGACCCGTCTTACATTCGTTATTTCCAATCACTCATCTTTCATACATCAATAATTTATTGTGCGTGTTACATTCACATAGGGGAAATAAAAAGAAATAAAAGTTGTGAACATAAACAATGAATATTACCATGTTATGAGACAGGCAGCCAGACACACATACACACGCTCACATGCCTGAAAACATACTTACATAATTTACACAAACTCTCACAGTTGCGCACCTACTCAATAACACATTCCCTCGCAAACACATGTATCCACTCACAGTCACAAACTCTCTAACAAAAGTTTACTTATGCATACATAATTTCTCTCTCTCTCTCTCTCTCTCTCTCTCTCTCTCTCTCTCTCTCTCTCTCTCTCTCTCTCTCTCTCTCTCTCTCTCTCTCTCTCTCTCTCTCTCTCTCCCACGCCCATATATCATCATTCGTACATGGAGAGAGAATATATATTGGGACTGGGTGAGATGAATATAGGTCTCTGTGTGGGTTGGCAGGTACGTAGGCAGTCAGGAAGACATGTAGGCAAGTAGATAGCTAGGCAAGCAGGCAGGTAGGTAAATAGGTAAGTAGGTAGGTAAGTAGGGTTTTAGGTAGGCAGATACGTAGGTTGGTAAGTAGCTAGGTAGGCAGATAGGTAGGTTGGTATGTAGCTAGGTAGGCAGATAGGTAGGAAGGTAGGAAGATAGTAGGTAGGCAAGCAGGCAGATAGGTAGGTAAGTAGGTAGGTAAGCAGACAGACAGTTATTTAGGTAGATATATAGGTTGGTAGGTAGATAGGTTGGTAGGTAGGTATGTTGGTAGGTAGGTATATAGGTTGGTAGGTAGATAGTTGGTAGGTAGACAGATAGGTTGGTTGGTAGATAGGTAGGTATGTAGGTAGATAGGTAGGTAGGTAGGTAGGTAGGTAGGTAGGCAGGTAGATAGGTAGGTAGGTAGGTAGATAGTTAGTAGGTAGATAGATAGGCTGGTTGGTAGATAGGTAGGTAGGTAGATAGATAGATAGGTAGGTTGGTATGTAGGTATATAGGTTGGTAGGTAGATAGTTGGTAGGTGGATATGTTGATTGGTAGATAGGTAGGTAGGTAGGTAGGTAGATATGTAGGTAGGTAGGTAGTTACGTACGTAGATAGGTAGGTAGTTACGTACGTAGATAGGTAGGTAGGTAGGTATGTAGATAGGTAGGTAGATATGTAGGTAGATAGGTAGGTAGGTAGATAGATAGGTAGGTATGTAGATAGGTAGGTAGGTAGATAGGTAGGTAGGTAGGTAGGTGGGTGGGTAAGTAGGTAGGTAGGTAGGTAGGCAAGCAGGCAGGCAGACAGGTAGACAGGTAGATTATGAATAACAGTAACAACCGCAAGAAACATCTAAATTCCATGATTGCGAGCGAACATAATCAAGATCCCAACCTTGGTGAAAGGAGAGCCCGAGACCCCCAGTATAATAAATATTAACGAATTGTCATTCTGTTAAACTGCATAGCTGTGGGTACAGGTAAAGTATAGACGTGAGCAATGATTGTACATTTTACTGGCCTAGTTGGGCGAGCATCGATGTACACTTGTTCCATCAGTTTACTTGTTAAGTGAATCCAATGAACCAATAATTCGTAACTTGTGTGTAGTATCGCGTCCTCTGCTACCCATGTCATTCCTTCTTTATCAGTTGGAACCAGTACCAGTACATTTATTTAACAAACATTTCTCTAAACTCAGACGCTATGTGTTGACGTTTCAAGAAAAAGTTAGCTGCATGTCCGTTACAGGACGTCGCAGTAAACCTCAGCATTCTTTGGCGGTTAATGATTTACTAGACAAGTTTACGTTCAGTAGTTTGCCATTGCATTCTGAACGACAGACACTCATATCATTGTTAAAAATCAACACAAAGCGGTCTCCGTCCAAATCGCCTGCAGCTGATTTCGTGCGCAGTATGCGAGCTTGCGAATTACGTTCGCTACCCATTCGCTACAAACGTCACAAAAAAACACCCCCCAAAAAAAATCTCCAATGGCCATGAAGTATTCAGATGTTATATTTTGTGTGACGTCATGTAAGGGGAGATAAGAACAGAGATTCCGCACATAGAAACTAATTCCCATATATTATTTTCCCTGACCCGGGATAAAAATTATGTTGTAATTATACAGGTTTGTTATATTTCGCTCATCGTATTGACACGGATGTTGGGAGATTGCCTAGCACCTGAGGCGGTCGCAGAAATAGCATTCATACATTTTATATTCAGCGATATGAGCTTAACCAAGGGAAGCAAGCGGTTGTCAAAGACGGACAAGACATTAAAAACAAATATATCATTCTTTGGTACTGTTTAGCTGATCTTTATCGTTAGTTAGTTAGTCTGTCAGTCAGTCAGTTAGTTAGTTATGCTTTGTTAACTATCTAGCTAGTTAGTTGCCTAGCTAGTTAATTACTTAGTACCCAGCTAGCTAGTTATTTACATAACTAATTAATTACTTAGTACCTAGCTAGCCAGTTAGTAAGTTAGTTAGTTTGTTAGTTAGTTAGTTGCCTAATTAGTTTCTTAGTTACTTAGCTAGCTTGTTAGTTAATTGGATAGTTACTTAGTTACCTCGCCAGTCAGACAGTCAGTCAGTCAGTTAGTCAGTCAGTCAGTCAAGACATCATCATTATTGTACATATAGCTATTAGTTCATATGAGCCAGATCCTCTCCTCAGTATCTCCCTCAGCGTGTAGCAACAAATCCTCTCCCAGTATCTACCTCAGCGTGTAGCGACAGATCCGCTCCCCAGTATCTCCCTCAGCGTGTAGCGACAGACCCTCTCCCCAGTATCTCCCTCAGCCAGAAAGCGACACATCCCCTCCCCAGTATCTCCCTCAGCCTGTAGCGACACATCCCCTCCCCAGTATCTCCCTCAGCCTGTAGCGACAGATCCTCTCCCCAGTATCTCCCTCAGCCTGTAGCAACAGATCCCCTCCCCAGTATCTCCCTCAATCTGTAGCGACAGATCCCCTCCCCAGTATCTCCCTCAGCCTGTAGCGACAGACCCTCTCCCCAGTATCTCTCAGCCTGTAGCGACAGACCCTCTCCCCAGTATCTCCCTCAGCCTGTAGCGACAGATCCCCTCCCTAGTATCTCCCTCAGCCTGTAGCGACAGATCCCCTCCCCAGTATCTCCCTCAACCTGTAGCGACACATCCCCTCCCCAGTATCTCTCAGCGTGTAGCGACACATCCCCTCCCCAGTATCTCCCTCAGCCTGTAGCGACAGATCCCCTCCCCAGTATCTCTCAGCGTGTAGCGACACATCCCCTCCCCAGTATCTCCCTCAGCCTGTAGCGACAGATCCCCTCCCCAGTATCTCTCAGCGTGTAGCGACAGATCCCCTCCCCAGAATCTCCCCCTTAGTGTGTAGCGACACATCCCCTCCCCAGTATCTCCCTCAGCCCGTAGCGACACATCCCCTCCCCAGTATCTCCCTCAGCCTGTAGCGACACATCCCCTCCCCTGTATCTCCCTCAGCCTGTAGCGACACATCCCCTCCCCTGTATCTCCCTCAGCCTGTAGCGACTAACGACACCCATTCTGTGAAGTTCTTTTCTGATTTACCTTCCCTCACGGTTTCCCGTGTATAGCTTCATTCCGTCTGACTTGATGTTCTTTCAGTCTTCACTCAGTCTGACTTGATCAGCCTGGTTGCTTGCTTGCTTGCTTGTGTTCGTTGGCTTGAACTCCAACGCGAAGTCCTGTATGTCGGATGAAGGCATTCTGTTGTCCAACATCAGTGTGATGTCATACAGGACCTGAGGTTTGCGTGAGTATCCGTTGTGCCATGTCTGGCTTATTGGTGTGCAGACTGGTGGTTCCTCGCCGTACAGGCAGACACTCTCCGACTTCGGAGCAATCGGCGACCCTACTGACTTTAGCCAGGACCCCGAAGGGACCTGTTGCCCAGGACGCTCGACGAGGACGCGTCAATAGTTCTTGGCCAGTATATAACTCGGCCCTGGTGCCTTGGAAACACCTCTGCGTCCCATCAGCCTGGTTAAAGTTGCAGTCATGTACTCGTCCTGCCTTGAGAGAGTTCAGGACGTCAGTCTAATCCATTGCCACCCACCTCCTACAGCCGCTAGGTCCACAAGCAAATCTGCTCGTTCGTGTCCTCTTTTCTGTCTATCCGTTCACAGCGACCTGAGATATTCCGGTCAACACAGCCTAATCAGCACAGCGTTTTTAGTTTGTGTAACGCAAATGAGATCTCTGTATTTGTTTGCTGATGAAGGCTAGTCGCCGCAACGTCCTGCGTTTTCCATAATTGTCTTCTGTAAAGCTGCATCACTTAGTGTTATTTAATATTGTGAACCTAAAGAAAAATGCAAAGACGCCACTAAAACCTCAATAAATAAATGTGCCATGAATGGGAAAACTGGGAGAACACGGCTGGTTATCGCTCTGCTTCAAGTAGTCACATCGCTGTGGGCACGCCGGCTTTGGACAGCAAAGAAGCAAGTCAGCTACACACAGGCGACTGTATACAAAAACCACAATGTGACTGACAAGCTCGGCGGATGGAAACATACACACAGGCGACTGTATACAAAAACCACAATGTGACTGACAAGCTCGGCGGATGGAAACATACACACAGGCGACTGTATACAAAAACCACAATGTGACTGACAAGCTCGGCGGATGGAAACATACACACAGGCGACTGTATACAAACACCACAATGTGACTGACAAGCTCGGCGGATGGAAACATACACACAGGCGACTGTATACAAAAACCACAATGTGACTGACAAGCTCGGCGGATGGAAACATACACACAGGCGACTGTATACAAAAACCACAATGTGACTGACAAGCTCGGCGGATGGAAACATGCACACAGGCGACTGTATACAAAAACCACAATGTGACTGACAAGCTCGGCGGATGGAAACATACACACAGGCGACTGTATACAATAACCACAATGTGACTGACAAGCTCGGCGGATGGAAACATGCACACAGGCGACTGTATACAAAAACCACAATGTGACTGACAAGCTCGGCGGATGGAAACATGCACACAGGCGACTGTATACAAAAACCACAATGTGACTGACAAGCTCGGCGGATGGAAACATGCACACAGGCGACTGTATACAAAAACCAACATGTGACTGACAAGCTCGGCGGATGGAAACATACACACAGGCGACTGTATACAATAACCACAATGTGACTGACAAGCTCGGCGGATGGAAACATGCACACAGGCGACTGTATACAAAAACCACAATGTGACTGACAAGCTCGGCTGATGGAAACATGCACACAGGCGACTGTATAACAAAAACCACAATGTGACTGACAAGCTCGGCGGATGGAAACATGCACACAGGCGACTGTATACAAAAACCAACATGTGACTGACAAGTCGGCGGATGGAAACATGCACACAGGCGACTGTATACAAAAACCACAATGTGACTGACAAGCTCGGCGGATGGAAACATGCACACAGGCGACTGTATACAAAAACCACAATGTGACTGACAAGCTCGGCGGATGGAAACATGCACACAGGCGACTGTATACAAAAACCACAATGTGACTGACAAGCTCGGCGGATGGAAACATGCACACAGGCGACTGTATACAAAAACCACAATGTGACTGACAAGCTCGGCGGATGGAAACATGCACACAGGCGACTGTATACAAAAACCACAATGTGACTGACAAGCTCGGCGGATGGAAACATGCACACAGGCGACTGTATACAAAAACCACAATGTGACTGACAAGCTCGGCGATGGAAACATGCACACAGGCGACTGTATACAAAAACCACAATGTGACTGACAAGCTCGGCGGATGGAAACATACACACAGGCGACTGTATACAAAAACCACAATGTGACTGACAAGCTCGGCGGATGGAAACATACACACAGGCGACTGTATACAAAAACCACAATGTGACTGACAAGCTCGGCGGATGGATACATACACACAGGCGACTGTATACAAAAACCACAATGTGACTGACAAGCTCGGCGGATGGAAACATACACACAGGCGACTGTATACAATAACCACAATGTGACTGACAAGCTCGGCGGATGGAAACATACACACAGGCGACTGTATACAAAAACCACAATGTGACTGACAAGCTCGGCGGATGGATACATACACACAGGCGACTGTATACAAAAACCACAATGTGACTGACAAGCTCGGCGGATGGATACATACACACTGGCGACTATATACAAAAACCACAATGTGACTGACAAGCTCGGCGGATGGATACATACACACTGGCGACTGTATACAAAAACCACAATGTGACTGACAAGATCGGCGGATGGATACATACACACAGGCGACTGTATACAAAAACCACAATGTGACTGACAAGCTCGGCGGATGGATACATACACACAGGCGACTGTATACAAAAACCACAATGTGACTGACAAGCTCGGCGGATGGATACATACACACAGGCGACTGTATACAAAAACCACAATGTGAGTGACAAGCTCGGCGGATGGAAACATACACACAGGCGACTGTATACAAAAACCACAATGTGACTGACAAGCTCGGCGGATGGATACATACACACAGGCGACTGTATACAATAACCACAATGTGACTGACAAGCTCGGCGGATGGATACATACACACAGGCGACTGTATACAATAACCACAATGTGAGTGACAAGCTCGGCGGATGGATACATACACACAGGCGACTGTATACAATAACCACAATGTGACTGACAAGCTCGGCGGATGGATACATACACACAGGCGACTGTATACAATAACCACAATGTGAGTGACAAGCTCGGCGGATGGATACATACACACAGGCGACTGTATACAATAACCACAATGTGAGTGACAAGCTCGGCGGATGGATACATACACACAGGCGACTGTATACAATAACAACAATGTGAGTGACAAGCTCGGCGGATGGATAACATACACACAGGCGACTGTATACAATAACCACAATGTGAGTGACAAGCTCGGCGGATGGATACATACACACAGGCGACTGTATACAATAACCACAATGTGAGTGACAAGATCGGCGGATGGATACATACACACAGGCGACTGTATACAAAAACCACAATGTGAGTGACAAGCTCGGCGGATGGATACATACACACAGGCGACTGTATACAATAACCACAATGTGAGTGACAAGCTCGGCGGATGGATACATACACACAGGCGACTGTATACAATAACCACAATGTGAGTGACAAGCTCGGCGGATGGATACATACACACAGGCGACTGTATACAATAACCACAATGTGAGTGAC
>JACEFZ010014735.1:0-85000 GCA_014155875.1 Cepaea nemoralis | reverse complement strand
CGCAAATACACATATACAAAGAGAGAGAGGGTAGAGACAGAGAGAGAAAGAAAAAAGAAAGAACGCAGACGCAGAGATTATACTTTACAAGGAATGCAAACCCAGTAACCAGAAATCACAGGGGAGAAATGATTAGGAAAACCAATACTAATTATAATAGTCGTAATAATAATAATAATAATAATAATAATAATAATAATAATAATAATATAATAATAACGTTCACAAAATATATTCAAAATATTTACGACACAACGAATCCGATGTTCCGACCTGAGTGATTTTCCTCAGGAAAAGTACAAGCAGATCTCAAGAAAACGAGAGATTAGTAAATAAAAACGCAAACATAAAAATATTCAGTTTTAGACTTTAAACAAAAAAAAAAAAAAAGGGTTATGATCAGAGTTAGCTACAGTTTTGCCTTGAATTGTCCAGTCTTTCCATCACGTAGCGAACGACGATTACTGGCATCAAACCCTTGCCCAACGGCTCTCGTGTCATTGTCGACTAACGTTCTAACCGTTACATCAACCCACTCGCGGACCTGAGGGAGTAGTTCAGTTATCTTTCTCGCCAGCTAGCTTCCGTCCAAAGGGAACTAATCAAGGAAATGTTCCGCTTTCGAACAGGCGTTTTTGAAAATCTTCGCACACGTCTGCTCGTAGAAGGCGGGTTTGTGTCTTCTTGGGTATGAGTCTCTCGTCATTCGCTACGAGACTGAACACCTATGTCTTTGTGCATGCAGGCATACACAAATGGTTATCACACTTAGGCGTGTTGGTAAGTCTTCACACAGGCTTCGCATACGGACGGCGGTTTGTTTCTCTTTAGGTCATATTCTCCCGTTAACTTGACCGAATGCATACGAGCGCCCGTTCTTAAAGTTCCGATGCGCTAACTCCGAAGCAACGGATTCAACTCTTACACCGGCCAGTTGGACTAAAATGTTCTCGTCCTTGACTTGGGGACGTAAATTACAAATAATGCTATAGTATATACATTTTGTTGCGTATCCCTTACGGGACGTTGCAGTTAACACCTGCATTTTTCAGCTGCTGTTGATGTACTAGGCAAGTGTTACGTTGAGTAGTTTGCCATTATTTTCTGAACAACCGGCTCTTATACCAGCACGTTATAACACAACGCGACACGGTCCGTTGCACAAATCGGTCGCAAGCTGAGCTTCGAACGCCTGGTACCCGGCTCACGAACCGCGTTCGCAAGCCTTTAGCCACGGAGCATGCATTGCTATAGTACCATACGCCCAATACAACTGAATGCGTGTGAAAATGTAATTTACTGACTCACACACACCAGGCAGTGGCCAAAACAACACCTCTGTCTCGATACACTGAATGCCTCATGGGTTTCTCAGCGGCCTTCGTGTAATGTCACCGCGGACTCGGGATAAACACTGCCTCTGAATTTATACGGTGATTTCTGACACGACATCCCATAATAGCAGCTATGCTATTAATAAAACATGAACACTCGTACTCTCGCGTGTAGGCTGGAGTTGATCTCAGCGCTAATTATGACCATCTCGGTTCATTATACTCCTGCGCTGTTTACTCCCGTGGTTTAGTTTTCGGGTGTAGCCCACGTTTATGTCAATCCTTGGTTTCATAAATCAGCTGGTTGTGGTTATTGTTGTGGTGGTGCTGATGGTTATTGTTGTGGTGGTGCTGGTGCTGGTTTTGGTCGTTCGTGTGGTAGTTGTGGCAGTTGTAGTTGTCGTTGTGGTGGTGGTGGTGGTTCGGGTTGTTCATTATGTTGTTGTCTGGTTATAGCCTGAAGCTGTGCTCACGTTATTTCTGGACGTTGCTAGCAGTGGTACACAATGAACATGTGTCAATAGACCGAACGAACGAACGAACGAACGAACCAACGAACGAACGAACGAACGAATGAACGAACTTTATCACCGTAGGGTTACAAATTGAGCAGGCAGTTTTCTCCATGTGTTTGTTTGTTTGTTTGTTTTTTCGTTCGCTTAGAACTTGGGTATTCTGGAGTGTAACGAGTTCGCCTTGGGTAGTGAGAGTGAACCACACCCGAGGTGTCTCTGGCACTCCCGTGTATTCTAGCCCCAGGGGTTGGACGGGCAGATACACATTTTTACTCTGTGGTTGATCTCATATTAGTTAATTATGTCTACAAGCCCCTCCAGATTCTAGACCCCCACTAACTACCTACTCCTGTGGAACAATGAACACTTAGGCATCGTCCGAGACCACACTCAATCATTATACAAAGAGCAAGTCAACGTACATAAAGTTTATTCTACCCTTGAGAATATAGAACTGAAATGAACATCCTGATAGAATAATCTATTTACACAAATGGAGGATAGAGTAGAGACAGAATCAGAGATATGGTTGTACATCATGAGTTGAGAAGTAGATTGGATGCAGATGTCCCGTCCAGTCGGTCCGCCACTCACCCGGCTTCCTTCCAGTGAGATGACTAGAACCTTGGAGACCACTCCGTCTCCAGAGCGTGGATCCACAACAATAGAGTCACTGCTGGACCTCAATCAACTGGACCAACTGCATCGTTATCACTCCCACTGAGTCACGGTGAATACACAGTTCTCTAACAACACTGATTGGGAGACAATCCTCCTGGACTTGACTCCAAGTATTCGTGACTTCGATGAACCTAAGTAGTCACTGACCAATCTAATGGTCCCGCAAGCATAGCACAATAACACTGCTTGAAGAATATGTCAATGACCAAGTTAATGGTCCTATACTCATATCACAGTAACACTGCTTGAAGAATATGTCAATGACCAATTCAATGGTCCCTCACAGTAACACTGCTTGCAGAATCAGATATGGCAACTGAAATGTCACTGAGTCCTACTCGAACACAGTTCCAAGTCTTCGTACTTGTTCAGTACACTATTAGAATCAGACATCTATTTTCACGGAAACAATTCAGGTGGACAATAATCAATTGTCCCTTCCACCTGGTAACACTTGCCACAAGTTAATACTGGTGTAGATCTTTCTCAAGACCTGCCACGATAGCTGTCATATAGAATCATTCAAGTGTTTAAATTTCTTTTTTCTGCGTTTAGGCAGAACCACCGTAATAATATACGGTCAGGTGTTTCCTTTCTTTGAGCATGCTTGCTCAAAATGCTGAAATGTTCCTGGCTGAAATAGAGTATCTTCTAAAGTAGAAAAACATCACAAACCATCACTTCCCATACGTGCACCTTCAGGGTACTTGTATTTCTTGATGCAACCTTCACGCATGGTGAATCACACTGGGTACATGGTGTGGTTGAGTCTGGCGTGATAAGTAAAGAATTGAACCCTTCGCTGTGTCACACGAAGTGGTTTCTCGCCAACGACAATTATAGTTGACTGGTTCCTCAACAGGCAAACTCCTGAAAAGGAAGAGCGACCGGTGAGAGTATACTGGCCCAAACATTAGTCCACATGCATCCTGCCAATGACTACTCAACCCTCAGTAATGCTATGTAGTTATGCATATAACTAAAGCATTATCTCTAGCTGGAGAGTAGTAAAGCATGGGTTCAGTAATGTCAGCTGTGGCCTCACAGAACAGCCCGTCAAACAGAGCAAGAAATCAGAATGACTAGTCTGATCGTAGGTCTCACCTATCCCTAATCATCTACCAGTCGTCGCTAACGTCAGTAGGGATTGTAGGCTGTTATCATAGTTCTAATTTAATCGAACTAAACACTAAGGTAAAGAGTCCCTGGACTCGTTCCTTACATCATCAATGTTCATTAATAAACATAATACTGATCAATATACCATCCCTCGGGATATAGGAATAGTACATGATCACATCCAATATGTACACATGCCTGTTTGCTGGTGGGACCACCTGCCCACGCTATAGCAAACTCTTCTTATCAGACTCCTCCTTAGAGTCAAGAAGCCTTTCTTGAGAATACATGTTCCCCACATGTTCAAGGGTATTGTTCCAGTTCATCCCTCCCAAGTGGTTTAGCCTTGGCCGGGACCGAACTTCATCGTTGGTCTGGTCTACCAACCTATACTTTCATAACTTGCTTTCACATCCCCCATATCCTATATTTCCCCTGTCTCATACAGCCCTCCTTGCATTCCTTCCATACTTCCAGCACCTTCGCATTCACTCGCACTAGCGCCAGTATGAAAGAACAAGATAGCTCAGACAAGAATTCAGAACGCATATTTATATCGCGACGGCACGCATTGTTATCACGCGTCGACCTATTCAGCGTTCGGAATTACTCCAGGAAGTATCGCATGTCCTGACCTAATATATATACACAATGCCACATCATACTATACATATCACCAATACAGACTTACCTTCCCACAGAAATCCCGCGTTCCACACAATGAATTCACTATTAAATTACTACACAAAAGTTACATCATTCCTGGTGGCACAGAACTAAGTTCTTTCTTTACTTAGTAACTAAGCACCATTTTGTCTGAATCTCCACCTACCAACTTACCTGGTTTCCTAACCATTCTCCTGGCTTCAGCAACTGACTGTCATAAATCTAGGTTTCTTTCAGGCACAAATAACTATGTTTAATTCTAACATAGCAACCTAATAGATGCAACGATTTGCGATATATGGTAAATATAATTTACCCCCAAATCGCCCACATCGCATTCCTGCTTTCCCAAAGCTGATTCGCGAACACACGGTAAACAAACCACACGCGTAGCCGTCAGCAGCGGTATCGATCGATTTGCTAATTAGTATGCAAGGACATCCGCATAAGTAATGAGGTTAGAACAATGGCAATTTGTACACACTTACAAAGTTAAATGATTTAAACAAATATGTACCTGAATGTCGAGAACCAGATTCCAGTCAGCTTCAGAACTGTTCAAGGGCTTCTCAGCTTCCTTTCCATAACAGTCAGCCGAATCATGGTTGAGGTGAGACGCAACACAAAATGGCTCACACAGGCCTGCGTCTGCTCCCTTCGAGCAAAATTGAAGTGAATGAATGGTTTAGCCAATTTCCCCACTCGTGCCAACTCAATGCGCACGAGGAGCTAGTGCTTCTTGAGAAAAGACACTTTCTCGGGAAACCTTCATTCCCCGCCTAGAATTTCTAGATCTCTCTGCACGAGTTCGCCTTGGGTAGTGAGAGTGAACCACACCCGAGGTGTCCCTTGCACCCCCGTGTATTCTAGCCCCAGGGGTTGGACAGGCAGATACACATTTTTACTCTTGGGTTGATCTCATATAGTTAATTATGTCTACAAGCCCCTCCAGATTCTAGACCCCCACTAACTACTACTCCTGTGGAACAATGAACACTTAGGCATCGTCGAGACCCACACTCAATACATTATACAAAGAGAAGTCAACGTACATAAAGTTTATTCTACACCTGAGAATATAGAACTGAAATGAAACATCCTGATAGAATAATCTATTTACACAAATAGATGTATAGAGTAGAGACAGAATCAGAGATATGGTTGTCATCATGGAGTTGAGAAGTAGATTGGATGCAGATGTCCCGTCCAGTCGGTCCGCACTCACCCGGCTTCCTTCCAGTGAGCTGACTAGAACCTTGGAGACCACTCCGTCTCTAGAGCGTGGATCCACAACAATAGAGTCGACTGCTGGACCTCAATCAACTGGACCAACTGCATCATCATCACACCCCCTAGTCACCTGTTAATACACAGTTCTCGTTCAACACTGCTGGGAGACATATCCTCCTGGACTTGACTCCAAGTATTCGTGACTTCGATGAACCTAAGTAGTCACTGACCAATCTAATGGTCATCAATCATAGCACCAGTAACACTGCTTGATGAATATGTCAATGACCAATTCACTGGTCCCCTTCCTCATATTACAGTAACACTGCTTGAAGAATATGTCAATGACAATTCAATGGTTCCTCACAGTTAACACTGCTTGAAGGAATATGTCAATGACCAATTCAATGGTCCCTCCACAGTAACACTGCTTGAAGAATATGTCAATGACCAATTCAATGGTCCCTTACGCGTAACACTGCTTGAAGAATATGTCAATGACCAATTCAATGGTCCCCTCACAGTAACACTGCTTGAAGAATCAAATATGGCAGCTAAAATGTCACTGAGTCCTACTCGAACACAGTTCATAATCTTCATACTGGACAGTACATTATTAGAATTAGACATCTATTTCACGGAAAACAATTCAGGTTGGACTATAATCAATGTCCCTTCCACCTGGTAACACTTGCCACAAGTTAATAGCTGGTGTAGTTCTTCTCAAGACCTGCCACTATAGCTGACCAAAGAACCATTCAAGTGTCTAAATTTCATTTATTTCCACGTTTAGGCAGAACCACCGTAATAATATACGGTCAGGTGTTTCATTTCTTTGAGCATGATTACTCAAAATGCTGAAATGTTCCTGGCTGAAATAGAGTATCTTCTAATGTAGAAAAAACATCACAAACCATCACGTCCCACACGTGCACCTTCAGGGCACCTGGATTTACTTGATGCAACCTTCACGCATGGTAAATCACATTGGGTACATGGTGTGGTTGAGTCGGGCGTTATAAGTAAAGAATTGAACCCTTCGCTGTGTCACACGAAGTGGTTTCCTGCCAACGACAATTATAGTTGACTGGTTCCTCAACAGGCAAACTCCTGAAAAGGAAGAGCGACCGGTGAGAGTATACTGGCCCAAACATTAGTCCACATGCATCCTACCAATGACTACTCAACCCTCTGTCATGCTACTTAGTTATGCATATAACCAAAGCATTATCTCTATATGGAGAGTAGTAAAGCATGGGTTCCGTATTGTCAGCTGGCCTCACAGAACAGCCCGTCAAACAGAGCAAGAAATCAGAATGACGAGTCTGATCGTAGGTCTCACCTATCCCTAATCATCTACCAGTCGTCGCTAACGTCAGTAGTAATAGTAGGCTGTTATCATAGTTCTAATTTAATCGAACTAAACAATAAGGTAAAAAGTCCCTGGACTCGTTCCTATCATCATCAATGTTTATTAAGAAACGTAATCTTGATCAATATACCATCCCTCGGGATATAGGAATAGTACATGATCACATCCAATATGTACACAATCATGTTTGTTGGTGGGACCACCTGCCCACATCATAGCAAACTCTTCTTATCAGACTCTGCCTTAGAGTCAAGAAGCCTTCTTGCGAATGCATGTTCCCCACATGTTCCAAGGGTGATGTTCCAGTTCCGCAATCCCAAGTGGTTTAGCCTTGGCCGGGACCGAACTTCATCGTTGGTCTGGTCTACCAACCTATACTTTCACAACTTGCTTTCACTTCCCCTATATCCTATATTTCCCCCTCTTTGCAGCCTCTTTGCATCCTTTCCATACTACCAGCACCTTAGCATTCACTCGCACTAGCGCCAGTATGAAAGAACAAGATAGCTTAGACAAGAGTTCAGAACGCATATGTATATCGCGACGGCACGCATTGTTATCACGCGTCGACCTATTCGGCGTTCGGAATTACTCCAGGAAGTATCACATGTCATGACCATATATATATACACAATGCCACATCATATATATATATATATATATATATATATATATTATATATATATATATTATATATATAATATATATATATATATATATATATATATATCACCAATGCAGACTCACCTTCACACAGAAATCCCGTGTTCCACACAATGAATTCACTATTAAATTACTACACAATAGTTACATCATTCCTGGTGGCACAGAACTAAGTTCTTTCTTTACTTAGTAACTAAGCACAGTTTTGTCTGAATCTCCACCTACCAACTTATCTGGTTTTCTAACCATTCTCCGGGCATTCAGCAACTGACTGATATAAATCTAGGTTTCTTTCCTGTACAAATAACTATGTTTAATTCTAACACAGCAACCTAATAGATGCAACGATTTGCGATATATGGTAAATATCATTTGAACCCAGATCGCCCACATCGCATTCCTGCGTTCCCAACAGCTGATTCGCGAACACACGTGTAAACAAAACACACGCGTAGCCGTCAGCAGCGTTATCGATCGATTTGCTAATTAGTATGCAAGTACATCCGCATAGGTAATGAGGTTAGAACAATGGCGATTTGTACACACTTACAAAGTTAAATGATTTAAACAAATATGTACCTGAATGTCGAGAACCAGATTCCAGTCAGCTTCAGAACTGTTCAAGGGCTTCTCAGCTTCCTTTCCATAACAGTCAGCCGAATCATGGTTGAGGTGAGACGCAACACAAAATGGCTCACATCAGGCCTGCGTCTGCTGTCTCCGAGCAAAATTGAAGTGAATGAATGGTTTAGCCAATTTCCCCACTCGTGCCAACTCAATGCGCACGAGGAGCTAGTGCTTCTTGAGAAAAGACACTTTCTCGGGAAACCTTCATTCCACGCCTAGAATTTCTAGATCTCTCTGCACGAGAATTTAGTGCGATACCCAGCCTCACGGGTCACTCCAATTCAGGTGCTCCGAGAAGATTCTAGATGGTAATTCCTCTATCGGGTTCCCTCAGTCTATTTATAGCTGGGAGGGTCCCCCGATGACGCGCCAAAATAGTGCGGAATCTTTACGACCCAAGACAGATAAACGCGTTTCGTCACAGTAATCCACACTGCACTGATCTTTACGTATGGATTAGCTTCCCCTATTACCAGTATCCTTCGCCATTATGCGAACCCACCCAGTCTTCTGAAGTACTTGTAATTTACTTTAATTTAGTCCCGCGACCGGTTTAGGGGTTGAACCCGCTATCTCACCATCAGCACACCGGATGATTAAGATCGAGCGTTCTTATCCATTCGGCCATGCTGACCAGGACATGGAGATGAGTCTTGACTCGACCCTTCCTACCACTCAATTCAAGCACACTAATGATATATTCAGTATAATGCAGCATGGTCGGGCGAGGATTCGACGAGTGGGCTCATCGACTGCGAAAGTAAGGGGCAGACTGACGACCTATTCCTCAGTACATTCAGGCCTACAAGACGTGCAAAACGGGATGTGCTATCAGAAGACTTGTCCATATCAGAAAGCTGCTTGGGGAAATTAATTTTAAGAATCTAAAATGCATGTTAAATTCATTTGGCAGTTGAGCTGAGTTGAGCTGAGCTGAGCTAAGTTGAGTTGAGCTAAGAACCGACATCACTGCCTTCAATGCATTTCCATACACCCTCCGTCCCCTCGTTCAACAGCCAGCTAAGAGTCATACTACTAATCGTTCCCACCGCTATCTCATTGAAAGTTCTCCTGGTCTTCCCTCTCAGTTTTCAGGATTCTACCAGAACCCCTGTCAATCCCCCGCAATCTCATTTTTTTTCCACATTCAATGTGTTTCTCCTACCATTTCCACCTGGTCCCACAGGCGCACGGCCACCTCTCCCTTGTCCATAGGCAATCTACCACCAAGAGGTGCATCCCTGCCAGCTTATCAGCCTGTTCATTTCCCCGCACGCAGGAAGGTCGAAAACAAAATATCCATACATCTATCACAATGTGTGACCTCTGAAGCGAGGTGAGCCATTCCACAGGAAACATCCCTTTCTCCTCCTTAGTAAGCATACTCCTCGAGTCAGTAATGAATACACTGTGTGTTGCAGTAGTCTCCACTAACTCGTTTTGCAGTATGCTAATTAATGTGGATGCTGAACAAGGATACCGTAAAGACTACGTCATTTATCAGACAGGTAGACAGACAGATAAATGAACAAACAGACGGATACCTACAAGCATCCATTCATCCATGCATCAGACACGTACTTCGTTGACAGTTGGTCAGACCGACATGCACACCCACCCATACATACACCCATACAAGATATACATAATGCATACACGCAGACAGGAATAGAGACACACAGACAGAGGCAAACATTTTGACAGACAAAGACAAAAAAAAACAAATACACAGACAGACTACACAAGACATAATTTTTACACTGAAGAGTAGTGATTCAGAAGGTTCGGTCATGTACGACGACTGCCTATGAACAGAAAACCCCAAAGAATACAGACATAAAGATACACTTGAGCTATGTTCTATCACACACGTGGATTTGATTACACACATTCCAGTTCATAACAAGACAACAGCTGAGTAACTTCTTTTTTTTTTTTTTTGCATATCCTTTACAGGACATCGCTGTCAACACCAGCATCTTTCAGCTGTATGTATATTTCTTGGCAAGATTACGCTCAGTAGTTTGCCATTGCTTGCTGAGTAACTTATATGGATATATTCTCATGTAATATTTCTTCATATAGTTGAATCGGTGTGTGTTTGTTGATGAAGGCTTTGACCTTAACGTTCATTTCGTGACTTGTGGTGGTGTTCTGGTATAGCTGACAGAGGGTGATTTAATGATTGACATATAGATACAACTGAAATAATATTCCCGCACTCTTTGTCTTTTTTTTTTTTAGGTATTCTTTGCATTTTCCACTAAATTATTTCATCTGCCACTAGACGTTTCTCATTTCTTAAAGCATTTATATCTCCGTGTTTCACATTCAGACACATTGGCTTTAGGGATTTTATATTCAAGAACACCGTAATGGTGGTCGTCGTGCCGCGTGCCACCCTTACTTCGTCTGAACTATTTATCCTTTTGATCTGTCACAAATGAAACATATTTCCTTCGTTCAAAGTCAAGTAGGGACATTTCAATGGATCAAGAAATGAAGAAAAGCCACAGGCGCTGGAAAGGTCAAACATTAAGAAAACCCGTGAATGGTAAAACCAGACAAGCCTTCGTCTGGAACTCATAGGCCAAAAGAAGCAGAGGAAGACCTAGACAAATTCGTGGAGAAGAGAAGCAGACACAGAAATGAACATTACGGGCAGGACGTGGTCAGAGCTGCATGGAATAGTTAAATAAAGGAAGGCTTGGGGTAGGCTGGCTGAAGACCTATGTCCCAATGGAGGATAAAGGGAAGAGGAAGAAGAAGAAATACGGCTTGTCCAAGCAGTCCCAGTGTGCAGGCTTTGGTTCGTGCTTCGTTAGGTAGTTAGTTGTATATCTTTTACAAGACGTCGCAGTTAACCCCATGATGTTTTGGCTATTTGTGATTTCTTGGCAAGTTTACGTTCAGTAGTTTGCCACTGCTTTCTGAACGATAAAAAAGTCGCGTAAAAGTCGACAGGGTCGACTTCATTGCACCTGGTTTTATCCCATATGGCTCGGTCTCTTTCCGCAGCGCGGAAAGCGTCGCACAAAGCACGAACTCCGTAACTCTAGCGACGACCCACAGGAGTCTCCGAAAAGTTTAACTCGTGAACCGAAGGACGCGGACCGGGATCGAACCCACAACCTTCGGAGCCCGAGTCAAACGGCTTGACCACTTCGCCACGGAGACTCCCGCTTTCTGAACGACCGGTACCCATACCATTGTATGAAAAGCAACGCAAGGCGGTCTGCTTCCAAATCTCCCGCGGCTGTGATTCGAACGCAGTATGCGGGATTTCTAATTGTATTCCTAATCCCTTTGCCACGCAGACGAACTTGACAGATAAACGATACAAGTCTCATTTTCTTGTGAAGGAATAAAATATACGTGGGACAATGTAAGAACTGGTTATTGCAACCTTTCCAACTCAAACTATCCATGATAAAACATTCAATGGAACCACGCAACCGTTCAACTGCAAGACCATTCCCTCTGTTGTCCCCAGACCACATGATGAATATTCAGCGCTTCCGTGCTGCGCCTTTATTTGTGTAAGGCGTGCCTCTTTGTCTATGGATTGTCGCCCCGGTTTCCGACTGCGTTTGGTTATGTCAGCTTGTCATGCTGCGCTTTGGTGAATATTTCTCCATATATTCTTCTGTGCAGTGGCGGCACCGAGATGTTGATCTGTGGGGTAAGAAAGTCGAGGCGTGAGAGTGGAAGGTTGTCAAACTTAGTTTTGGCCAACCGTCTTCATCCTGGTGTGCATTCAACTGGAGGATCGCGACCCATATGTAGTCTGGCATTTTGTGTGAAGGAGCAGTAGCTCCATAGTCAGTAAACCTGAGTTTTTATTTGGTATTACATCACGAAGCGTTATTACACTTCACAGTATGTTGCGGCATTCTCGTTGTCACCATTGTCTGGAAATAGGATAGCAACATACGTTTGGAATACTGAAAGATTGTAAGCATAACCTCCCCTGCTAATGGCGAAAACCTTAGATTTCTTGGTTGAAGGTGAAGAATGATGTTCAATTACATTGAAGTACGCTTTGTTCCCGGTTGATAATGATGCACTCATGATTCCCCCTACCTAACAATCCTGTTGAGCATGTTTCACCGTTCATCTGCATATTTTCATGGAAGGTTCGTTCAGTTAGTTTTGTGTTCCTCGGTCAATTATCCGGGCAACCGACATGAGTACACGTTGTGAACATTCAACACTTTATGTATAATGTTATAAACTACATCATGAGAAAAGTGTCTTCCTCAGAGCTACCGTATGACAGTAGACGGTACTACCTGCTTTCTGTTAGCGTCGAATGTTAGGCGGCCTCACCAAACACGACTTCATGCGGACGAGCGCAATTGGGAGGGTACAGGCCTTATCCTAGCGTGAGGAAATGCAACTTAATGGATAAATGTCATGGCAGAGAAGACCAGACCATAATTCTTGGTCGGAAACTAGTCTAGGATTGAAGCTCCGACAGTTGAAAGGTTAGAGAATTGCTTTGCTGATCAGGCAGCTTTTGCAGCTGGTCTTGTTCCAGGCGTAATGGTGGTACCTTACCTCTTGAGAAAACTAGGCAGGCCAAGAGAAGGATCATGCACCATAGGTAACACATGGTCTCTAAATTCAGGCCAGGCTTTGTACTATGGAGAGGAACAACTTCATTTTACAAACTACCGTCTGTCAAGATAGCACAGGTGCCAATCAGTCAAAGAAAGAGAACATCCTAACTGCTGTTGCAATATTGTTTATCGTTTCCCCGCCTGCCAGCTCGGAATATCGCCTCCACCCGCCGCACATTTGATCCTACTGCATCCTGTAGAGCAGTGGTTCTCAACCTTTTTTGGCCCATTCCCCCCTTCACCATATTTTCAGAACGCCATTCCCCCCCTTCCTATCAGAAATTTTCCCCGTTCCCCCCTTCACCGTATTTTCAGAACGTCATTCCCCCCCCCCCCCTTTCATATTTCCTATCAAAAAATCCCCCCACCCCTACACAGTATACGTAAAAATGGAAGGTAAATGTAATAGCACATACTAAAACAAGTCTAGACATCCACATAAAACATGATTTGTGGGTCTACTTACTTTATAAAATGAGATTTAGAAGGACGAGACATACATAACTGTAAAGTATGAAGGGAAAAACTATGTCAAGTAATCGGTTCTTGTATTAACACGATGTTGAAATTGTCTTCATCCCCCCCCCCCCTGGGAACCCTGAAATTCCCCCCGGGGGGGGGGAATTCCCCACCGGTTGAGAACCACTGCTGTAGAGGGTACCAGGTCGGTCTTCATCAATTTGTAACATCCTTGACAGAACTTATCCACCCAATTGCGTACCCGTTTTCGCTACAAACTCTTGTTACCTTAGACAGGCAAAATCTCCTTATGAATATCCTTGGCGGTAAGTAAGTCATCTCATCCGTTTATAAAAAGTATCCCAACAGGACAATGTTCTTGGATGGTGCAGTCCTGGAGTATAGCCGACATTTTCCACAACATGTGCGTATACAACTGTGCATGCGCAAGCCACAAAGTAGCCGGTAATTATCGGTTGCCACACATAAACATCAAGTTAGATGAATATGCCACATTAATGGCACCTTTATAAATTAACAATTGTTTTGTATCGTGCACTTGAGAGACAAGATAGAAGTAGTAGTAGATAAATGATTGCTAACCTTAATTTTTGAGATATTAGATGATGATGATGATGATGATGATGATAGATGATGATGATGGTGGTGGTGATGATGATGATGATAGATGATGATGATGGTGGTGGTGGTGGTGATGATGATGATAGATGATGATGATGATGATGATGATGATGATTGTGGTGGTGGTGGTGGTGGTGGTGGTGGTGGTGGTGATGATGATGATGATGATGATGATGATGATAACGATGATAACGATGATGATAGATAATGATGATGATGATGATGATGATGATGATGATGATGATGATGATGATGATGATGATGATGATGATGATGACGATGTTGATGATGATGATGAGTAGGATGATAATGATTAGGATGATGATGATTGGGATGATGATGGCGACAACATAATTCTAAAAGAAATATCATAACAATAAACATCACACACACACACATACACACACACACACGTACGCGCACACACACACACACACATTCACTCACTCACTCACTCACGCACCCACGCATGCACGCACGCACTCACTCACTCACTCGCATATTAACTATACGCGTATTTACACTGAGATTTTCTCGTCTGCTTGTGTTCCAGAATCAATGAAAACTTCATGATTTCCTGAGAGTCGCCGTCGAGTGTGTAGGACAACACCGCTGGTGAGTCTATTATAAGTGTTCTTTACATCTTGTCTTGGACAATAAGTGGATCGGCATGTCTACGGGATCCTCGCTTCTAAGGCTCTATGACCTGTCTGTAGTGTTTACTGTAGATGTAACAGTGTCTTTTGTTTGTGTGTGCTGATGAAGAATTTCTTGGCGCAACAACCATTCTGTATCTTGTGATTTTGTTTTTGTACAGAGCACCAATTTCACTTTCCGTTTTGAAAATGAAGAAGAAGAAGAAGAAGAAGAAGAAGAAGAAGAAGAAGAAGAAGAAGAAGAAGAAGAAGAAGGCGAGGCGGCGGCGGGCGAGATGGCGGAGGGGCGCGGCCGCGACGAAGAGTTGGCGGCGAGGACGATGACGACGAGGACGGAGGAGGAGGTTGAGGAGGAGGAGGTTGAGAAGTAGGAGGTTGAGGAGGAGGAGGAAGAGGAGGAGGAGGAGGAAAAGAAGAAGAATACTGAAAGATGGAAACAGACTAAAAGGAGCATTCTTGGTTTTATATAAGTAATTTCTGAATAAGTTCATTGCTTATATGCAATGCTTGTTGGTTCAGTTGTTTCATTACTTCATTAATTCATTCGTTATATAACAATTATTCGTTTGCTGTTTAAGTACTTCATTAATTGATTTGTTATATAAACGTTATTAATTTGTTGTTTCATTACTTCATTAATTCATTCATAAGCTGTGTCATATATGTGACACATCTTTCTTTCATCATTCCATTAATTCTTTGGTTCACCGTTTCTACGTTAAATTTCCCAAACTTAAAGAGCATTTGACTTAACCAACAGACTAATTAAAGCATTCCAATTAAAGTATCTTCTACATCCATCTTTCATCAGCCTTTCTATCTTGTCTTTGACATCCATTTTCCCCTGTGCCTGCCTGTCTAAAGTTATAACAAAAGACCAGGTCACCCCGTAAATCTTAACACAATACAGTTTTCAATTTCCATTGTCCATATTTGTCGTTCGGTCTTCGACGCCATTTCCTAAATATAGAACCCATTTCTGCAGCGAGAACAATTTCTAAATTATCACCCTGCTTATTCGTTCCTGTTCTCTTGCGAAATTGATTTTAAATTTTGATGATTTCAAGCCTGTCTTTTGTCCGCGGTTTTCAAAAATGCGTTACCTGCCATGTCGCCTTTGGTTTGACAGCTAATGCTTATAGCAACATATTGTTCCCCTTATCGATTGCTCTTCTCAAATATCTCTAAAGAGCAACCTTTCACGATTCGGTTCCTCCCACGAAGAAAACAGAAGACATGGCCACCACTGAAAGAGTCTCGAAGGAGCAGAGCATTAATTTTGCACAGCGCCATAGTTCTACCATACAAACCGTAGCCACGAAAGCTTTCAGTGTGTTCAGTAGATGTTTGAGAAGACACGCACTGTTTCGTGTTCTTACTTTCATTAACGGAAGTGCTGAATGCATGATGCGCAAGTTCTTATTCGAGTTTGAATAAGGACTTATCCATTCAGAGTAAGGCCATGTTTCTTTTTGTAAATTGCTCTTGAATTTCGCATCCTCCGTTGCTGTTTGCTTGCAATGTTTTATCAGGAGAATGGAAAGTGGCTTATCAAAATCCTCTTTGATGTTGAGCTGATGGTAATGTAATTGTTATAATATGTTTCTACCCTAGCGCACGTCGATGCATCATCGGTCTATGCCATTCTGTCCAATGTATCTGATGTGTTTGCAAGTCAGTCTATGTTGCTTTTGTTGTTTCTGTTGCTCTCTTCACCCTACTCCTCTCTTTATCTTCTCGTACTGCTTTCTTCTTCTGTATTCATCCTTATTTCCTCTTCTTCTGTCAACTTCCTGTTTCTGCTCTCAACCCTTATCACAACTTCCCCCATATCCAATTCTTTGATTTCCTTTCTTCTTCTTCTTCTTCTTCTTCTTCTTCTTCTTCTTCTTCTTCTTCTTCTTCTTCTTCTTCTTCTTCTTCTTCTTCTTCTTCTTCTTCTTCTTCTTCTTCTTCTGCTTCTTCTTCTTCTACGTCTTAGTAGTATGCTCCTTTTCCACTTAGTTCTCTATTTCTCTTCCTTCTCCTACTCCTCTTTCTTCTTCTTCTTCTTCTTCTTCTTCTTCTTCTTCCTTCTTCTCTTCCTTCTTCTTCTTCTTCTTCTTCTTCTTCTGCTTCTTCTTCTTCTACGTCTTAGTAGTATGCTCCTTTTCCACTTAGTTCTCTATTTCTCTTCCTTCTCCTACTCCTCTTTCTTCTTCTTCTTCTTCTTCTTCTTCTTCTTCTTCTTCTTCTTCTTCTTCTTCTTCTTCTTCTTCTTCTTCTTCTTCTTCTTCTGCTATTTATAGTTCTTCTTTTTCGTCGTCTTCAAATTCTACCTCTTCTTCTGTTTGTCCTTTATCCTTTTTCATGCTTTAGTGCTCCTTCTTAGCTCCTTTCTTTCTCCTTTCTTTCTGTCCTTCTGTCCACCTGTCTTCCCCTTTCCATTCTTCTTCATTTTTCATTTCTTTCTCTTTTCCTCCGTCTTTCGTTTTGTGTTCTAGTCTCACAGTGTTTATTTTCTTTACCAGTGTTGTCGTGTTGAATTTGTTGTTGTTCACACCTTCTCCTCTTCCTCTTCTCGTCTCTCACTTCTCACAAAAACGTGCCCAGATTTTCCCCCACCATCTCCCGATCTCTGTCCATCTGCTTAATTTGTCCCATCAACATGTCCAGCAACCACCCCACCCGCCTCACCTCTCACCCCCAATCAGTGGGTATTTGCGTGTGACCACCCCCATCACAACCAGTTTTTGGACTCTCCCCAATTCCCGCCATAATCTCCGGGGATTTTCGATGATTGCTGTTGCGTGCCCATGTTCACCGTCTCCGCCATCAAATTATCGCCCTTGTCTCTCTGCCTGGGTCTTAACTTGACAACGATCAAGAGCATTTCTGGGTATTTTGTCTCGTTTTGGCGATGGATCGACCCTTTTCAACCCACATCAGCAACCCGTGGTTTATACAAAGGAGTTGTTTTAGTACGTAAGGTCGGTCTGACTTTTGTAGAGGTCTTGGCAGTTTGACTATCGTACTCAGGGTACATGACGTCTTCCTGAAAATTTTAAAACTCATCTTACAGTGTTAGGGGAATTGCTAGATGACTTAATAGATTGTGATTGTCTCTTGGTTGGCTTCTGTCGTCTTTCACTTTAAATTTTTCTGTGTCTGCGTGGGTGGGAGTCAGATGATTGGCTGGATGTTTGGTTTCCCCGTATGTCCGTCGGTATTATGATCAGTTTATTTGCCTATCTTTCGTTCAAATGATCAGTCTGTTTGTCTGTCTCTCATTCGGGCAATCATTCTCATTATCCGTCGGGTTGGATTCTCTACTTATTGGTTCTCAGTCGGACGACCTGTCTGTTTTTTTCTGTCACTCGTTGAATGATTTTTCTCTGTCTGCCATTTCTCGGTCGGATCGTTTTTCCTTGTTTCCAAGACCTGACGTCACGGCACTTGGGATATTCCCTTACGTGATCCGTCCTCACATTCAACCGCCAGTGAAGATTCCCAATACTAATGCCACAAATAGCCGTTTGATTATGTGTCCGTCTGGCCATTCCTCGGAGTTTTGAGTGTCGGCCAGACCCTCTGGTCACTTTCTGCGGGAGAATTATCTTCAAGCTTGATAATCTAGTCGTTCTTCTGCCCTGTACACACGATTACACACAGCCCCGACCACATCAGCTTTATCACGCACCAGTACCCCACCAAGGGGTTTCCCACCACACCAGCATGTCCTAAATGTGTGTGTGTGTGTGTGTGTGTGGAGGGGGGGGGGGTCCAACAAGTGCTGAGTGGTATCGAGGTATAGTGTATGCCTCGAGTGCTGGAGGTCCCGGGTTCAGGCCCCGGTGAGGACCGGGATTTATTTAAAAAATCCACCTGGACTTCCAGTAATAAAATTTCCCCTGGTCTCTGGGTAGTGAGATCGGACGCCCGTGTGCATTGTTGCGCACGTAAAAAATCCCTTGGCAGGTGGAAATCGAAAAAGAGTAGCCTAACGGCGCTGCCCGGGCAAAAGTTCGAGTTAAAAATCTACCCAAAGTATTTCAGGATCCTCGGCGATGCATCGGAGTTCGTGCATTGAGCTGAGTTTCTCCAGACTCAGGTTTGAGTTAGGAGGAAAACGGAGCACTTATGGGTTAATCCGTGTGCCGTGATGTTGATCCAACGACTAAAAACTTAAAAAAAAAAACAATGCTTTCTATATTTGATTGTTGTTGCTTGCTGCTGCTGCTTGCTTGCTTGCTTGTTTGCTTGCTTGTGTTCGCTGGCTGTGAACTCCAACACGAAGTCCTGTATGTCGGATGAAAACATTCTTTTGTCCAACATCAATGTGATGTCATACAGGACCTGAGGTTTGCGTGAGTATCCGTTGTCCCATGTCTGGCTTATTGGTGTGCAGACTGGTGGTTCCTCGCCATGCAGGCAGATACTCTCCGACTTCAGAAGAATCAGCGATCCTACTACGTTAGCCAGGACCCCGAAGGGACCTGTTGCCCAAGACGCACGACAAGGACGTGTTAGTAGGTCTTGGCCAGTATAAAACCTGGCCCTGGTGCCTTGGAAACACCTCTGCGTCCATTTGATTGTTAAATTTAAGCCTGCCACTCTGCCCGGAGCATGTCTGTCTTCACCTTTCTCATGACACTTAGTGAGTCGTGCCCAGTACACACTGAAGCAGAGGAAAGAAAAGGTGTCTAGTTTCGCTTGCGTCGACGTGCAATGGATTCTTCAGCGAGGCTCTGTCGTCATTAGGAATCCGCAGGTTCGGATCCCATTATGGCCGCTATAGCTTTAAATTGTAATATTGTCGAGTACGTTTAATCTCTACTTATTTCCTCTACTTCTACGAGTGCCTATCAATACACTTGAATATATTTCCACCAGTGTTATTGTAACGGCGTTAAGGGTTCCTGAATAATTATGTTGATGGTAAGCGATATGATTAATATTATAACTAGGACAACAGGAAACAAATTGTTTCGCGCCTTATCTCCGCTGCCATGATATTTAATCTTTAATTTGCATTTCCTCTCACCACAATAAGCCGTGAACCTTCGCCCAAAGCCGTTGGCACAATGTAGGCTGTCGGGTTTGGTGGGCGCTTTCCATTTCTGTCCTCTCTAAACCACTTTCTAAGTTTAATATAACATAAACAGATATATGTTTGCCTATCTGAGCCACGCAGGCTTCCTGGCCTAGAGGTTAGCAACTTTTCTCCGTAATCTCGTATACTCTCGTAGGTCACGTGACGACGGTGAGAATCAGCAGTGGTTCGAATCGCGTCGGTAACTGACGGGATATGTGAGCCGGCCGCTCAGATAGCAATGGAAACTACTGCCAAGATATCAAAAATCAGCTGAAAGATGCTGATGTTGACAGCGATGTCCTGTAATGGATATGCAAAACATAAATCCGAGCCACGCACGTTGAATATTTTATTATATTTTATGTGGGTAGGTTATTTAATGCCGGTGTCCGTGGCGAAAGTGTTACGGATGCAGGTCGTAATCCCGTACACCCGCGTTCGAAACATAGCTGCGCGCGACTTGGCAGCAGACCGCGATGCGTTTGGTTTTGCGTTGGTATCGGTGCTGGTCGCACAGAAAATAATAGCAAATTACTGAACGTAAACTTGTTAAGAGATCACAGCGGCATAAATGATGGTGTTGACTGCGATGTCCCGTAAAAAGGATATGAAAAAAAAGGTTACTGGAAATTAAAACTTTGCCATTGCAGTGGCCATTTCCATCTACTCTTTGATTTGCAATTGAGTAATCGAGTCCTTATAATCTTTCGCCTTTATCTAATAAATCTAAAAGTCTGATCCATTACCCCGGTATCAATTTTCACATCTTTGCGTTCATTATTTCGTGAAAAATCCACAGCTGGATTTGAATCATTTCTACTTAAAACAGAAGCGGACGGGGCAACTCTAAGCCGTTCCGTCCCTTATCACCATAAGATTATGCGAGAGCCAAAACTATCAGAAATCCTCTTAACAGACAAGAAAAAAGGAGCACATTTATTACACCGACAATAATGTTCACACATGAATATTTTTTTTCTAGACGTGTCCTTTATTACAAGGGGCTGCTAGCGATATTAATAGGACCAGAAATGGGAGATAATGACCTCACACAAGTACTGACCCTCTCAGTAATCTCCCGATTGTTTCCTTCTGTTCTTAGAAATATTACCTCAGAGGTTCTCATACTCTGGGATGCGACCACCCTGAAAGGGTAATCGAGAAAGGGGTGTTGAGGGAAAATTCTCAAATGGTTAAAGTTGTAGAATGTTGTGTGTAAAATTAATATTCTAAAAGTACACAATGAATAATTTTCTTGTTTAATTCCCTTTGTTTTGTTTAAAACCCGTCGATTTCAGTTAAACAATTCTTATTGGTCTCCTGGCACTGGAGATCAGCCCGGCTGAATAGATAAGAGCGCTCGTTCTTAAATATCCCGTGTGCTGATGACGAGCTTGTGGGTTCGACCCTTACACCATTCATTCAGTAGCATGTCTTTTGCAGAGCCTCGCTCCCATAACAACCTTCCGGAAAATTCGATTACAAGTGAGATGTCCCGCGTCTGATACACCCATCTGGAGATCATCCGCCACATCCTGCGCCCATCTTCTCTGTGACCTTCCTCTTCCTCTCTTTCCGGGCATATACCCCTCCATTATTGTTCTCTCCAAACTTTCGTGACTTTTTAAGTGACCAAATTACAATCAAACCTCGGTTTTCTTCGATTACCCGCCCGAAAACAATCGACGAAACCCGAAAACGACAAAACCCGAGGTAATTATTTCCATATGAATCAATGTAAATAAATCCAAAATACATACGAACGCATATTTTATAGAGAAAAAATATAGTGTTTTATATTATTTTTCGGCCCCAGAAGTGTCCGAACTCGCACCCACGCTGTGTCTAGTAACACAATGTATGCAAGTGCCCTTCTTGGATTTTTCAAACCATAATCTGTTGGCCTTTAAATCACCAAGTACACTAGCATTCGTCCCAGTTATTTTTTTAATGAGATCGGCATACAACAGTCTGACCTTTTCACATATGATTACTTCCGAAACAGAATCGCCATCTAACTGTTTTAGATTTATCCATAGTAATAATAACTGTTCCACATCTTCAATTGTTTGCGATCTCTGTTTCGTTAGCACATTCACGCCTTTCGCTACATTAGCCTCTTTTATTGCTTCTCTTTTCGCCACAATGGAACTTATCGTGGATGGCGACTTCACGTACATGCGGCCGATTTCAGCAATCTTAATGCCGTTCTCGTATTTTATTATTAGCAAGTGATGCTCACACAACGAAAAACAACGCCAAACTGAGCAGAAGAACACGTAGGTCCCTTTGTTTTCGTAAAATTAGCAGTGAGGTCATGTCGGCACATCGACGAAAACCGGGGCAATCGATGTATACCGAGACAAATGTTTCGCGATAAAAATATAGAAAATACGACGAAAACCGAAATCGACGAAAACCGAAGGCAAGGAAAATCGAAGTTTGAATCTATTTCAATTTTCTTTGCTTTATCGTCTTTAGTAGCCAATCGTCTTCAATATTCAGTTCTTGTCGTATAGTTGCATGTGTTCTTTTCTGTATCCAAGATATTCTTAGAACTCGTCTTTAACATTTATATTCAAGTCAGTTGGACTAAAATGTTGACTTCTCGTCCCTGATTTAGGGATTTACAAGCACCTTCGGAAGTCGGAGTGGGTTTGCTCGATGAATGGGGATAGTGGATATTGGGAAAGCTAATCCACAAGCAAAAATCAGTCCAGTGCACTAGAAGTAGAAGCACTTGTATGGACGACGCTTGAGTTCAAAGCCAGCTAACATTTTTTTATAACGTGGTAAACGGATTGATCTGGCCGGGGCCACCAGCAGAGGCGGTCACCCGAATGACCCACAGGGATACGGAGCCTCATGGGGCAGCTATGATTGATTGATTTATTGATTTAGGAACCGACACCTCATCATTCGGGGCATTTCCATAAGCGCTCCGTCCCCATCCTCAGCAGCCAGCGAAGAGTTGCAACACCAATAGTACCAGTAGCAATCTGATTATATGTCCGTCTCGCCTTTCCTCTGAGCGTCGAGCGTCGGCCAGATCCCTTCATCACTACTCGTTGTCTCATTATTGCCAGACCATGGTGATCCATTTGCTCCTCCGAGGTGTACACGTGCTTCTACAAGGCCGCAACCACGTCTGCCTTATCATGTATCAATACTCCACCAAGTTTTGCAGAGCCAGCCAATCTGTCTGCCTATTCATTCCCCAGCACATCGGCATGCCCCGGAGAAAATATCCAGGCGATTCATGCCACCTGTGACATCCGAAGCGAAGCAAGCCACTCTGCACGAATCTTGCCTGTCCTCACCTTCCTCAGCTTGCTTTCTGAGTTAGTTACAATCACGTGTGTGTGTGTGTGTGTGTGTGTGTGTGTGTGTGTGTGTGTGTGTGTGTGTGTGTGTGTGTGTGCGTGTGCGTGTGTGTGTGTGTCGTATTCTCCATCCAGCGGAAAAGGGCGGCTATGACAGATGGGATACCTCGAACCCTTCTAAAGAAAAGCAAAAGAACGCAATTTTCCCTGATGACAAACACAGAAAGCACTCTGGTGGTCGTGGTATAACAATGGTGGCCAGTATCACCACGTAATCAGCTTTGTCAAATACCATCCTGGCTACTATGGTAAAGTGGGTATGAGATTCTGCCACAAGACCAAAAACCCATGTCACAGCTCACCCTAAATGTGGACAAGCTGTGGTCACTGTTGAGTGACCAGTCTAGAGCCGGATACCTGGATTAGCAGGCTGAGAAGGCACCAGTCATCATGGTGTCCGGACTGATTGTTACCAGGTTTTGTACAAAGGTGACAAATGTCAACTACCTAAGAGGTTAGTGATTGTCAAGGCCAAGTTCTTCAGCACAGTCGCAGAAAGAAGAATCAAGGAAGTCAATGGTGACCATGTGCTGATTGCGTCGATTCTACATAACATAATTAACTTCCAAATTCTCTAGTTTGTTCCTTCTCATAATGTGCCAAGCAAACGGTGACTGTCTACGTATAGTCAACTCTCCTGATGATGTTCCTCCATACGACAGTCTCAGTCCATCCAGCATCATTTCTCTTGGTCTACCTCTTCCTCTCTTCCCCTTGATATGTCCAATCGTCACACTGTTCTGCAACGCTTCTCTTCTCATCACATGAACAAAGAAATAGACATCCTTGTTACAGTTGTATATACTTGGGGTCATAGATTCATTCTATAATATCAACAGAAAGACTAAACGATATACACCTACATTCTAGAATATCAACAGAAAGACTAAACAAAACGATAAGGTACATCTACATTCTAGAATGTCAACAGAAACCCCAAACGACATATACCTACATTCTAGAAGTTCAACAGAAATACTAAACACAACGATAAGGTACATCTATATTCTATAATATCAACAGAAAGACTAAACGATATACACCTACATTCTAGAATATCAACAAAAAGAATAAACAAACCGATATGGTACATCTACATTCTCAATAATCAACAGAAATACTAAACAAAGTCATAAGATATCCCAGCAAGCCATGTTGCAAGAACATACAAAATAAATTATCCAATAAAGAATTTCAAAACGTTACTTAACATATTACATCTTACAAACAGCCAATCTTTAGTTCAGCTTAGAAAACAGAACTTCAACCGGGTCCTTTTGTCGAGCGCTGATCAAATTAGAGCTGACACAAAATGATTGTGGCGTGAAGGATCACTTACCGTGTCTGCCGAAGTGTTATTACTGGGCCTCCGCCACGTCTCAGCTGTCTCAAGACAAGATCAGTGGTGTCTAATCTGTTTAAGAACATCTAACACGAATTATGTCAATCCGGATTTCTTTCACATACCTTTAAAAAACGGTCAACGTAAGTGACGATTTAAGACGACTTGAGGGGTGATGGGTGTATGGTGCTATTCCCATATTGTTATAGACCAATCGGCAATTAATCAATCAATCAATCAATCAATCAATCAATCGACAATCAATAGGTGATGTTATCACAATCAAGCAGGCCGACTTCACCTCCTACGATGTTTTCTGGTATCTATTTTAGATTGCGTCGACGTGAGAGCACCCAGGTCGGGTTTTACAACCACCCGGAAGCGGATGTCAACTTGTGATCACGGAGTCAGCAGGCGAGCGTGTAGCCACTACCCAGCCGCTGTCTCCGGACATATGGTGCTGTCGGCATTTCTATAGACCAGTAATCATTCGATGGGTGATATTTTGAGTACCACATCGGCCGATTTTACCTCCCGGACCATGTTCTGGTACTCATCTGGGAGTCCGGGTCATTGTATAAAACACATCCCCGTCTGGAGAGGGATTCAAACACGGACTTGTTCATCCCTCCGGATGGAGGTCAGCGTGGCCGAATGTTCTAAAACATCCGGTGTGGTGATGCTGAGGTAGCGGGTTCAACCCTTAAACTGGTCAGTTAGACTAAAATCTTGACTTCTCGTCCATGGCCTGGGAACGTAAATTACAAGTACCTCTGAAGTCGAAGTGGGTTCGCCTGATGGCGAGAGACACTGGTAATATAGGAAGCTATAATAGTGCAAAATTCAGTTCAGTGCTACTAGAAGTAGCGTGTATGGACTACGCTGGAGTTGAAAACCAACGAGCACCAAATACAAATCCCCCGGATTTCGTGAACATACTTAGGTCTCCGTAGTATTGACACGCCCCTGACTCTCCTCTAATATACTATGCATTTCTGTGACTCTTCTTTTTAAACCACTGTGACATTTTAGTTTGGCCAAAGTACCAGGAATTGTAATACTGCGCTCACAAACCCCTAAGACGACACAGTATCAGTTAGAGGCGGATATTTCATAACATAAAAACGTTAAAAGTGTGATAGAAATTACAATAACTATGCCATTGTCTTGTAACCTGTCAATATTGTTGTTAAGGAGGTCAAGAGTGTTCAGCACATGACATCATGGCGCATACAAACACGGTGACGTCATAAGGACAGTTTAATTATGGCCGCCCCACTTTTGACATGCACCAAATAGTAGTAGCAGCGTTCTGTTATCAGTTTTTTTCTTTAAATCAGTGGAGTGAAACCTATACAAATCCATAGGCGAATGAGGGTCCAGTATGGTGATGCATGCCTGTCAGTACAGAAAGTGTATGAGTGGAGTAGGAAGCTTCAAAACGGTGTACATTCCGTAACACACCACCGTGTCAGGCACACCGAGTGATGAACCCAGAGAATTTTGTTCTACGGGGATCTAAACACTTTATCGGCGCTGCAGGACTTGCATTGAACGTCGTGGTAATGACATCGAAAAATGATACATTTGTTCTTTACTTTTTATTTTAACCCAGAATATATTCACATACACATATACACACACGCGAACATCTAAGGTTTTCATTTGAAGCCCCCTAGTAATTTACTTTCGGGGACATGAAAATGTTAATGAGCCATTTCTCTTTCATCTTCAGATCTTCTATGGAATGTCATTATGGTTTATATTTTCGTTTTTGTTCCGAGTTATTCTGTTATTGTGTATGTCACATTTGAGTCGACCCGTTAGAGCAAATTCTGGCATGCTTGCCTTTAGGCACGGTGCTCCTGAGTTCGAATCTCCACAGAGGAGAATTTGTTTTAATTATTTGTGCTCCTGGGTAGACCCGGTCTAACATGGATACAGGAATTTACCCGTAACCCCCCATGTCGACCCATTCTAATATGGATACAAGAATGTATCCTGCCCACCCCACCCACATAGAAGACCCAGGCTAAAAAGGGTACACTAATGTATCCTGAACCATCAGGTGGAAGACCCAGGCTAAAATGGGTACAGTAATGTATCTAGGACACCCAGATGGAAGACCCAGGCTAAAATGGGTACAATAATGTATCTAGGACTCCCAGATGGAAGACCCAGGCTAAAATGGGTACAATAATGTATCTAGGACTCCCAGATGGAAGACCCAGGCTAAAATTTATACAATAATGTATACTGGATCATCAGGTGGAAGACCCTGGCTAAAATGGATACAATAATGTATACTGGATCATCAGGTGGAAGACCCAGGCTAAAATGGGTGCTACAATGTATCCTGGACTCTCAGATGGAAGACCCAGGCTAAAATTTGTACAATAATGTATACTGGATCATCAGGTGGAAGACCCTGGCTAAAATGGATACAATAATGTATACTGGATCATCAGGTTGAAGACCCAGGCTAAAATGGATACAATAATGTATACTGGATCATCAGGTGGAAGACCCAGGCTAAAATGGGTGCTACAATGTATCCTGGACTCTCAGATGGAAGACCCAGGCTAAAATGGATACAATAATGTATACTGGATCATCAGGTGGAAGACCCAGGCTAAAATGGGTGCTACAATGTATCCTGGACTCTCAGATGGAAGACCCAGGCTAAATGGATACAATAATGTATACTGGATCATCAGGTGGAAGACCCAGGCTAAAATGGGTGCTACAATGTATCCTGGACTCTCAGATGGAAGACCCAGGCTAAAATGGATACAATAATGTATACTGGATCATCAGGTGGAAGACCCAGGCTAAAATGGGTGCTACAATGTATCCTGGACTCTCAGATGGAAGACCCAGGCTAAATGGATACAATAATGTATACTGGATCATCAGGTGGAAGACTCAGGCTAAACTGGGTGCTACACTGTATCCTGGATCATCAGGTGGAAGACCCAGGCTAAAATGGGTGCTATAATGTATCCTGGACTCTCAGATGGAAGACCCAGGCTAAAATGGATACAATAATGTATACTGGATCATCAGGTGGAAGACTCAGGCTAAAATGGGTGCTACACTGTATCCTGGATCATCAGGTGGAAGACTCAGGCTAAAATGGGTGCTACACTGTATCCTGGATCATCAGGTGGAAGACCCAGGCTAAACAAATAAAGGGAAACCGAAACTCACACGAAGAAAAGCATACAAGACGAAGATGAACACCGTGGGCAGGACATGGCGTGGGCTGCAGGAGAGGTCTTTGTTGTTTGCTGGACGGCATGTGATCCGAGGAGGGATACATAAAAAACAGAAAGAGAGAAGGAGAAAAAAACGTGGAAGGAACAAAGGAAGACAGGAATTTTGGAAGACTGGAAGATAGGAATAATAATAAGAGGTAATGCAGGAAGAAGGGGGGAGGGGGGCGGACAGATAGAAAGAGAAGAGAGAGAAATAAAAAATAGGAATTTGAAGGGGGAAAAACATTTTATTTTAAAGGGGGGAAGGGAGAAAAGCGCAGTTACTGACAAAAGAAACGGAAGACGAGGCATCGAAAATAACAAAATAAGAGTACAGTGAAAGACAGACAAACGAGTAAATAATCGAATGGAGAAAATAGAGAAGAAAATATTTTACAAAAGTAGTAAAGAACGAAAGATAACGAAAACAGAGAGCGAGATCAAGGGAGTGCGAAAGAAATCAAATCAAATCAAATCAAATCAAATCACCTTTATTAGGGTCACAAATTGGGCGCGCAGGCCCGTCTTACATTCGGCCCTTCCAATCACTCGTCTTTCGTTCATCAAGAGCATTATACATTTGCATAGGAAGAAAAATAAACATTGTGAAATGAATGTTGTAAACATAAACAAGGCTAATTACCATGGTATGAAGCCCATCTCCCACCTATCCATACATCACCCCACCCACACAACACCCCCACCTACCCACACACATGCGCACCAAGGGACACATACACACCCCCACCTACCGACACACACGCACACCAAGGGACACATACATACCCCACCAACCGACCCATCCCCCTCCCGCACATCCCCCACCCACACACACACTGCCCTCACCTGATCCCCCAACCAAAACACACTCGCCACCCACAAACATTCCCCCACCAACCCACACATCCCACGCCCATCCACATTCTACCCCACACATCCTCTCCCCACCCACACCTCAAACCACCCTTTCCCCAGCCACATCTCCATCGACAACATATTCCCCACCCACACACACACAATCCCCCACCAACCCACACATCGCACATCCACTCACACATCCCCAAACCATACACACACATCCCCACCAACTGACATGTCCCTACCCCCCCCCACACACACACACATCTCCCTAACCACCCATACATCCCCAATCCACTCACACACACACCACCACCCACACATACAATTTCTACCCACCCACACATGCCTTAACCTAATCCCCCACCACACAATCCCCCACCCGCACATCACATACACCCCCTACCACGCACTATTCCCAACCCACGCACCACACACACACATATCCCTCACCAACACATCCCCACTTACACACCACACACATATCCCCCACCCAGATACCACAAAATATTCCCACCCACACCCACACAGATACCCTTCTTACCCATCCACCCCACATACCCCCACTCACACACCACAAAAATCCCCCACCCACACACACATACCTCACCCACACAATATCACCAACCAACACACCACACACCTCTCCCCATCCACACACGCATTCCCTACCCGTCCACCAACACACACTCATTCACACATCCTCCACTACGCACCCACACACCCCCACTAACCCACTCCCAACCAAACATCTCTCGATCACAATACCCCTACCCCCACACACATACTCCACCCACTCACACATCCCACCCCGACACATACAACTCCCTCACCCACCTACACATCCCTAAGCCACTCACACACCCCCACCCACACATTCCCCATCCACATACACACATCTCCCACCCACACTCCCCCACATACTTCCCCCAACCACCACAATCCCCTGCTCACCGAGAGGGGGAGAGAGAAAGAGGGAGAGAGAGGTAGGGAAGAAGGAAGGGAAAAGAGGGGACTCAGAGATAGATAATGATAGCGACAGAGAGAGAGAGAGAGACATAGACAGAAAGAGAGTGGGGGAGAGAGGAGATAGTGGGAGAGAGATAGAGGGAGGTAGACAAGGACTGAGACAAAAGGGGACTGAGACAAGAGAGAGAGAGAGAGAGAGAGAGAGAGAGAGAGCGAGCGAGAGAGAGAGAGAGAGAGAGAGAGAGAGAGAGAGAGAGAGAGAGAGAAAGAGAGAGAGAGAATCATTTAATAAACGGGAAGAAATTGAAGAAAGAATAGTAATGATTATGGAGAGAGCAGATAGATCAAGAGATAGAAAAAGAGAGAGATATACGAGTGACAGAAAGAACAGAACGATACAAATGAAGACAGAGAGAAAGTGACTCGTGAAAGACATGAAATATTCATGCGTCTTGAACATTCCACAACTGACGGCTGCTAGAGTTCCGGACACGGAAACAGACCTGACTGCTGCTGTCACGGACATAGTTCAGCGTTGTAAAACCTGGCAATGCAGTCTGGGATCAGAACTGCGCCGTGAACAGAACTGTTCAGACATGAACTATAAACACGTTACATTAGTGAGTACTAACTGCCATTTGCAAGCCATGAGAGAAGCAATCAAAGCTGGCCTCACTCGTTTTCTGACATTCCGATTTGCGATGATCCGCTATAACGAGTCTGTTCAATTACAACCACAGTGCTGAAATTTGTGGTTAGGCAAGCTTAGATAACTGCAAAACGGCGTTAAGCGGTACTTTACAAGTCGTTTACAGGACATTGTAATCAACCGCATGTAATGGCTAGTTATGATTTACTAGGCAATTTTATCTTTGACATTGTTTTATAGAAGGTCGACGCTCATACTATCATAATCAACACATAGCGAGCTTAACCGACACCGCCTGTTGCTGATTTCGAAACTCGAACCAGTATGTCGAGAAGGGTCTTCTCCGTGACTATATGTTGTGTTTTGTGTATGTATTTGTTTGCTGATGAAGGCTAGTCGCCGCAACGTCCTGTATGTGTCGTAATTCTGTTATGTAAAGCTGCATTACTTTGTGTCGTTTTATATTGTTTACATTTTCACAGCTTTACCACAGTCCCACCAAATTTTATTCATATTTTTACTAGGGTAAAGCTTGTACACTCCCAATTGCCCTCTTTCGCCCGATGATTTGGCACGATGTATGGTGCCGGATGTGGTGAGCGCCGCACAACATACGGCGCTAACAGATAGCAAGTAGTACCATCCACTGTCATAGAGTTGATCAGTCATATCTGACTAAGACCTGACTTTCAAGTAAAATCATAATAATCACAATAATAGAGACATCAAGAAAATCAATAGCAAGAACACGCGCTGAACTCACTCATGACCAGGTCCATTTTTATTAAAAACCCCACCTTGATGCGGATTCGAACCAGATCATATGCTTTGGGGCAGATGTGAAGTTCCTCTCGTGGGATGGGGCTTTGGTACCGGATCGCGGTAAAAGATCTCTACACCAACCTCATGTCGATTGATGCAAGCCCTGTTTAGGGTGTAGATGTCCTGATCGTAAACTAACCGAACGTAAGAGTTAGAGACTCACAAAGAATTCAAATTAGAGGGCTGAGTAGTCTCGAGGTATAGTGTCCGCCTCGAATGCTGGAGGTCCCGGGTTCAAGCCCCGGTGAGGGCCGGGATTTTTCCACGAGGATTTCTAGTGACAAAATTACCCCTGGTCTCTGGGTAGTGATTTCGGAACAACATTTTTGTCAAGTGTTTATTACTATTTGGTCATGTATTTACAATCACTGTTTAATCAAGTCTTCACAACAACTGCTTTATCCTATTTGTGCCAACGTATTTTACTGACAAAAGACAACTCTTTTCTGAAGTTTACAACATATCAAAGCTGGTCTGTGACAACTCTCTTCTGAAGTTTACAACATCTCAAAGCTGGTCTGTGGCAACTCTTTTCTGAAGTTTACAACATCTCAAAGCTGGACTGTGGCAACTCTTTTCTGAAGTTTACAACATCTCAAAGCTGGCCTGTGACAACTCTTTTCTGAAGTTTACAACATCTCAAAGCTGGCCTGTGACAACTCTTTTCTAAAGTTTACAACATCTCAAAGCTGGCCTGTGACAACTCTTTTCTAAAGTTTACAACATCTCAAAGCTGGCCTGTGACAACTCTTTTCTAAAGTTTACAACATCTCAAAGCTGGCCTGTGACAACTCTTTTCTAAAGTTTACAACATCTCAAAGCTGGCCTGTGACAACTCTTTTCTAAAGTTTACAACATCTCAAAGCTGGTCTGTGACAACTCTTTTCTAAAGTTTACAACATCTCAAAGCTGGCCTGTGACAACTCTTTTCTTAAGTTTACATCTCAGCACTGATCGGTGACAACTCTTTTCTGAAGTTTACAACATCTCAAAGCTGGTCTGTATCCTTCTCCTGTTCTCTGCCGTACATACTTCCTTTCATATCTTCCTCCTCCCCAGAAAACTAACTGCTGTCATACCTACTCTGCCTGGATTGCGCTGCTTGTCGATAAGTGGCCAATAATCAATCACGTTTCGTGCAGACGTTTTTAATGTCTCGCATATTTTGACTACACGTCTAGTTTGTCCGTCTCCCATTGCGAAGTTCTGATTGATTTTTTCCTTCTTGGCTAAGGCAAGGAAGTCTGATTGCTGGTGTTCGGAGAAACGAGAGACCATTCTCTTCGTTCTGTTCCTGCTTCTGCTGTTGCTTTGTAGTCCTGTCTCTTTTACCGTCCATTTCTGGATGTTGATTCCTGCTTCTTCGTTCTCGTAAAGTTTTAGTGAACGTTAAGATGTGAAGCGTGTCTCCTAGTGTTTTATTAAGAGGGAACGAATGATTTGTGTGATTCGGGGAACCAATTAAACTGAAATGCTCGGCCTAAATCATCCCCGCTAATAAGGCAGATATGGTCAGGGCACTTTGGGATATTGTGTATAATGTGGTAGAACATAAACATCATCAATGCATGGAGAGATTGGTGCGACAGAGAGAGAGAGAGGGGGGGGGGAGAGGGGGGAGAGAGAGAGAGAGAGAGGAGAGAGAGAGTGACCAGAGGGTCTAGTCGACACTCACTACACCGAGGAGGGCCAAACGGACACACAATCACACTGCAACTGATACCGTTAGTACTGGGCCTCGTTGCTAGTTGTTGAAGATGAGGACGGAGCACGTATGGGAGTGGCTCGAGTGCTGTTATGCCGGTTTTTGACTAAACTCAACGCAATTCAAATGTCCCCGCAAAGTTTCCCGCGCTAACCTGTCTTTTGCATTCCTTCTGTTGTCCAGATAATGAAAGATCTAATGAGGTGCCGGCATCTCTTCTGGAACATTGACAGTTTTTATCATGTTGTCAGCAGCAGTGTCATCAACAGAAATAACTGATACATCAACATAAATAACAGGGTCAGTACCAGAAATAACAGGGACATCAACGGAAATAACATTTGCATCATCAGAAATAACGGGGACATAAACATAAATAACAGGATTATTAACAGAAATAGTAAGAACATCAACAGAAATAACAGGGATATTAACATAAATAGCATGGACATCAACATAAATAACATTGACATTTACAGATATAACAGGGTCAACAACAGAAATTAAAAGGAACATTAACAGGAAATAGCAGGAGTATTAACACACATAATAGGGACATCAATATAAATAACATTGACATTAACAGAAATAATAGGGACATCAATATAAATAACATTGACATCAACAGAAATAACAGGGATATCAACATAAATAACATTGACATTAACAGAAATAATAGGGACATCAATATAAATAACATTGACATTAACAGAAATAATAGGGACATCAATATAAATAACATTGACATCAACAGAAATAACAGGGACATTAACAGAAATAACATGGACATTAACAGAAGTAACAGTGACATCAACATAAATAATTAGTTCATCAAGAAATAACAGGGGCAATAAAAGAAATAACAGGGACATCAATATAAATGACAGGGACATCAACAGAAATAAGAAGTAAAATAACAGGTGAAATAACAGGTGCATTAACAAAAGTAAAACAACTGCTTCAGCAACAGCTGAGATAAACTCATTAAACACAGCTGCAGTAACACAATGCAAACAACAGCTACAGTAACATCAGTAAATAACAGTAAACAACAGCTGAAGTAGCAACAGTAAACAACATCTACAGTAACAACAGCTGCAGTAACAACAGTAAACAACAGCTGCAGTAACAACAGTAAACAACAGTTGTAGTAGCAACATTAAACAACAGTTGTAGTAAACAACGGCTGCAGTAACAACAGTTGTAGTAGCAACAGTAAACAACAGTTGTAGTAAACAACGGCTGCAGTAACAACAGTAAATAACAGTTGTAGTAGCAACAGTAAACAACAGTTGTAGTAAACAACGGCTGCAGTAACAACAGTAAACAACAGTTGTAGTAGCAACAGTAAACAACAGTTGTAGTAAACAACGGCTGCAGTAACAACAGTAAACAACAGTTGTAGTAGCAACAGTAAACAACAGTTGTAGTAAACAACGGCTGCAGTAACAACAGTAAACAACAGTTGTAGTAGCAACAGTAAACAACAGTTGTAGTAGCAACAGTAAACAACAGTTGTAGTAGCAACAGTAAACAACAGTTGTAGTAAACAACGGCTGCAGTAACAACAGTAAACAACAGTTGTAGTAAACAACGGCTGCAGTAACAACAGTAAACAACAGCTGCAGCAGCAGCAACATTAAACAACAGCTACAGTAGCAACAGTAAACAACATCTACAGTAACAACAGCTGCAGTAACAACAGTAAACAACAGCTGCAGCAGCAGCAACATTAAACAACAGCTACAGTAGCAACAGTAAACAACATCTACAGTAACAACAGCTGCAGTAACAACAGTAAACAACAGCTGCAGCAGCAGCAACATTAAACAACAGCTACAGTAGCAACAGTAAACAACATCTACAGTAACAACAGCTGCAGTAACAAACAGTAAACAACAGCTGCAGCAGCAGCAACATTAAACAACAGCTACAGTAGCAACAGTAAACAACAGCTGCAGTAACAACAGTACGCAACAGCTACATTAAACAACAGCTGCAGTAGCAACAGTAAATAACAGCTGCAGTAGCCACAGTCACAACAGCTACAGTAACATCAGTAAATAACAGCTACAGAAACAATAGCTACAGTAACATCAGTAAATAACAGTAAACAATAGCTGAAGTAGCAACAGTAAACAACATCTACAGTAACAACAGCTGCAGTAACAACAGCAAACAACAGCTGCAGTAACAACAGTAAACAACAGCTGCAGCAGCAGCAGCAACATCAAACAACAGCAGCAGTAGCAACAATAAATAACAGCTGCGGTAAACAACAGCTGCAATAGCAGCAGTAAACAACAGTTGGAGTAAACAACGGCTGCAGTAGCAACAGTGAACAATAGCTACGGTAACAACAGGTAACAACAGCTGCAGTAACAACAGCAAACAACAGCTGCAGTAAACAACAGCTACAGTAGCAACGTAGTCAAGCCGTTTGACTCGGGCTCCGAGGGTTGTGGGTTCGATTCCGGGCCGCGTCCTTCTGTTCACGAGTGAAATGTTTCGGAGACTCCTGTGGGTCGTCGCTAAAGCTACGGAGTTCGTGCTTGGTGCAACGCTTTCTGCGCTGCGGAAAGAGACCGAGCCATATGGGATAAAACCCGGTGCAATTAAGTCGACCCTGTCGACTTTTAAGCGACTTTTTTATGCAGTAGCAACAGTAAACAATAGCTACAGTAAACATTAGTTTGAGAGAAGATTGCATTGGTAAGAGTAAACATCGATTATTCAAGTTTAACATAATTTAGTTTGAAGGAAGATTGCACTGGTAATAGTAAACATCAGCTGCAGTAGCAATAGTAAATAACAGCTGCAGTTGCAACATTAAACAACAGCTACAGTAGCAACAGTAAACAACAGCTGCAGTAACAACAGTACGCAACAGCTACATTAAACAACAGCTACAGTAGCAACAGTAAACAACAGCTACAGTAACAACAGTAAAAACAGTATCATCAACAGCTGTGGAAGCACCATTAAACAACAGCTGCAATAGCAACAGTACACAACAGCTGCATTAAACAACAGCTGCAGTAGCAACAGTAAACAACAACTACAGTAACAACAATAAAAAACAGTATTATCAACAGCTGTGGTAGCACCATTAAACAACAGTAACAAAAAGAGAACAGCAATTATTTGTGTGTTGTTTTTGTGAGTTGATTGCTTAAGATGTCCATCCCCAGATTTCAGGTTGGAGAATTGACGTCACTTGTGTCAAGGCGCTAAAATAACGATTGAAAAATTCCCGGTCCTTAAACCAACGCCGGGTTTCATTTACCAGTTCCAGACACTAATTTTGCTTTGAAAATATAACATTCCCTGATGAGGTGTCTGGTTACCTTCCAACCTTCTAGTCGTATATTGCCGAGGGAGGTCGCAATTATTCAAGTTAAACATAATTTAGTTTGAAGGAAGATTGCATTGGTTTCTTGGGTTGTAGGTTTTGATACAATCTTTGTTCTGTCTGCTGGGTTTTCAGAGTACGATTAGAACCGTGTGATATTTATGTTATTTTCGTTGTTCTTGTTTTAGTTCATACATTTCTTTTCATGTGCTGTTCTTCGCTGCTAACTTTTTCTTCTTTCCTCTAAAAAGAGTGTTTATTTTAATTGTTGTATTCTTTAAGATTGCCTTAATTTATTTACCTTTTCTTTGCAGTTACTTCTTTTTTTTTTTCTTTTCGTCCCTCTTCTCACGTTGTGCATTTCACTACTCTTCTGGTCTCACGTATCAGTCTTACGAAGGTTTTCAAATGAAAACCTTAAAAATGTGATATAAATAACGATAACCAGGCCATTGTCTTGTAACCTGTCAATATTGTTGTTAAGGTTGTCAAGGGTGTTAAGCGCGTGACATCACGGTTCAGAAGAACACGGTAGCGTCATAGGACAGTTTAAAGATGCCCGCCCCACTTTTGGCATGCACCAAAGTGAAGCAGTGATATATTATCCGGTTTTTCATCAATGAATGGGTGAAACCAATAACAATTCATCAGCGAATGAAGTTCCAGTATGGTGATGCATGCATGTCAGTCCAACAAGTTATGAGTGGAGTAGGAAGTTTCAAAACGGCGTGACTTCAGTGAAGAGTTACAGCAGGTGGTGTTTGAGTGGTTACACACGCGACAAAGGACATTTCTTGCTTTAGGAATCCAAACACTTTATCGGCTCTGGAGAACTTGTATTGAACACATTAGTGACAACATAGAGAAATGACACATTTGTTCTTTACTTGTTTCAGAATATACACACCCAAATAAAACAATTAAGGTTTTCATTAAACATGTGTATACTTTAGTTGCATGTCCTTCACAGGACGTAGCAGTCAACCCCATCATTTTGGCTGTTCGTGATTCCTGGGCAAGTTTTACGTTCAGTAGTTTGCCATTGCTTTCTGAACGACCGGCACCTATACCTTTTTCGAGAAAAAAAAACAGCACCGCTGTGTTTAGAACCCGGGTATACGGGATTATGAATCATATTTGTATTATTTATATCCTTTTCGACTGTCTTCTAACTTGTTCTATCCTCATTTACTTTACTCATTTATTTTACTCATTTACTACCATTGCAACAATAAACTAAAGAGAGAAAGATTCCTCATCTATACAATACTCCTTGTGAATTAACTCTTTAAGGTTAGCTGCGCGTGCTTTACATGACATCGCAATCAACCCCAACATTACTGTTTGCAATTTACCAGGTAGGTTAGCGTTCAGTAGTTTGCCATGGCTTTCTGAACGACTGACGCCTATGTCATTGTTAACAAAATCAACATACAGCGGTCTGCTTCCCGCAGAAGGGTTACACAACTTTCTCCGCGATCCCGTATACTCTCGTGAGTAACGTGACGTGCGCGAGAATCGGTAGCGGTTCTCTCCGCGTCGGTAACTTATGGGGTATGTGAACCGGTCGCTCATAAAGCAATGGCAAACTATTGAGCGTAATCTTGCCAAGAAATCAACAATCAGCTGAAAGATGCTGATGTTGACAGCCATGTCCTGCAGAGGATATAAGAACCACCAAAAAAAAAAAAAATGCGATGTTGCGAATCGCGTTCGCGACTTCTTCACCACAGATGTCGGCAGTTTATAGTTACTGTTCAGTAACGCACATTTAGGTCTGAAAGTTAAATTAGTGACTTATAGCATGGGCTTAAGTAACAACAAGGGGACTGTGTTAATTGTAACATTATAGGATGGGATAGATAGAGTTAAGAAAAACATATTACGTAAGTTGTAACGAACAAGTTCGTTGGTTGGTACAGATTGTGCTATTTCAGCAGGTTAGGCGTGTCTGTCTCTGTCATGTTCTGTCTCCAGCTTGTCTCAGTGTGTCACGTTCTGTCTATAGCTTGTTCGAGTGCGTCATGTTCTGTCTATAGCTTGTCAGGGTGTGTCATGTTCTGTCCATAGCTTGTCTGAGTGTGTTGTGTTCCGTCTATAGCTTGTCTGGATGTGTCATGTTCTGTCTACAACTTGTCTGAGTGGGTCATGTTCTGTCTACAACTTGTCTGAGTGTATCATGTTCTGTCTACAACTTGTCTGAGTGTGTCATGTTCTTTCTAAAGCTTGTCTGAGTGTGTCATATTCTGTCAACAGCTTGTCTGAGTGTACCACCTGCTATTTTATTGATTAGCAGTTATAGTGTATTGACAAGGGCGCCCTTGTGACTTAGTGGGTAAGACGTAGTTTACCATCACAATAGTCTGCGTGAAATTACCTGTAATAAAAGGCTTGTTTGTCTTCTTGTTTAGGTGTTTGTTTTCTTATTATTTAGTTAGTTAGTTAGTTAGTTAGTTAGTTAGTTAGTTAGTTAGTTAGTTAGTTAGTTGGTTGGTTGGTTGATTGATTGATTGTCTGGCTGGCTGGCTGGCTGGCTGGTTGGTTGGTTGGTTGTCTGGCTGTCTGGCTGACTGGCTGGTTGGTTGGTTGGTTGGTTGTTTAGTTGGTTGGTTGGTTGGTTGGTTGTTTGGTTGGTTGGTTGGTTGGTTAGTTAGTTAGTTTTTGTTTGTTTGTATGTATGGCTTCCGGTCCCCAACATGGATGGGCGGTTGAGCTGTTTATGCTTGTGGCTACGGTTTGCTTACGCATTTTCCTCATGTTGGAGTGATAGTGCATGGTTCCGTCGCCCTGCTACTAAGTTGATTGCGTGAAGCTACACTGTGGGCTGTACATTTCGTATGGGGTGCTTTTACATCTGCCCGCAGTTGGTTTTATCGTGAAGTGCATGTTAAGAAAAATGGCAGCCGACCGGTCGCTGAACTTACTGGGTTGCCTTATGCATTAATCTGTGACTGCTAGTTTTTCTAGTGATTGTCGCTTCCATTGACGATAATTGTATTTTTCGTGGCGGACTTTTGTGTTGGCATTCTGTCAGCGGCATTATGCATAGTATACCGTGCGGGCTGTGGGTTTATCGAGACTCCTGTTTGTTCCACTTCTCACATAGGACAGTAAGGAGCATTTTGTGGCACAGGAAAGGAGCACAATGGGCGACCTTTTGCCGTGAAGTTGTACCTGCACCTATCTTACTAACTTGTTTGTTTGTTTGTTTGTTTGTTTATTTGTTTGTTTGTTTGTTTGTTTGACGCCACTAATTGTATAGTTCTGTTTCGATCCAACTTCCTAAAAATATACTAGAGAATGAGCTAGATGTCGTCTAGAAAAGAAACAAACCGTTAACCCGATGCTAATACAGTGGTTCTCAACCTTTATTGGCCCATGCCTCCCTTTACCATATGTTCAGAATGTCATTGCCCCTCTTTCGAATTTCCTCCCTATAAATTCCCCCTCCCCCACCCACCCTTACAGAGTATACATAAACATTTAAGCTAAATTTAATAACACTTACTAGAACAAGTCTAGACATCTACATAAAACGTGATTTGCGGGTTTACTTACGTTATAAAACGAATTTCATTAGGGCGAGAAGTACAGAACCGTAAAATTTAGAGGGAAAAACAATATCAAGTAACTGGTTCCTGTATTAATGTGATCTTGAAATAATCTTAATTCCCCCTCCCCCCTGGAAACCCTAAAATTATCCTCTGGAGGAGGGGGGGGGGAATTCCCCACCGGGTGAGAACCACTGTGCTATACGTCATACTCCTGTACAGTTGTCGTTCGATCCACCTTCTTAAAATAGTTTTTGGGAATGTTGCAGTTGTCGTCTACAAAAGAAACACACCGTTAACTCACTACTTAGTATATGCGAGACCTTAATACGTTATACTTCTACCACAGAGTAGCGTTTCCTGTTTTCATAAAGCAGACAAGAAAATACAGGAAAGAAAGATGAAGAAACGAAGACACAAAAAGCAAGGCCATGGGGAAAAAAAAAAACACAAACTAGGAAATCGACAGAACAAGTCAAGCATACAACACCCAAACATCTCGCGGGGGAGAAAGCCAGCCATTTTCTTCCTCTTCTTTCTGAGAAGTGGGGTGACTTAAGACTTAAAACCTTCCGCGTGACTTAGATCCCCGAGTACCAGGGGCGCTGGGCTGCAAACGATTGATTGCAAAAGTAGACAAGGTCCCCAGAAGCAAGCGGTGAGTGTGTTTGACAGGACAGGTCCGGGGCGCTAGGTCGGAAAACACAATCAAGGAGGCGGATGAATTTCTTGTCACAGACACCCGAACTATTTATTCACGAAATTAGCGGCCACTTCCGGTGTGGAGTCGGGAATATGGTATGATGGAGGTTCGTTGCTGTGGAATATTCTGATATCTTGTTGTTGACTTTTTAAATGTTTTATTTTATTGTACTTTAGTTTCTGCGCGAGCGTCTCAATATCTGCACACGTTTAAAGCAATCATAAATCTGTACTTTGAATTAATAAATGTACAATAAGTGAATTATATGAGTGCACTAGGGTCATTCCCATGCGTGCCCAGTGTCTTTCTACAGTAACCAGGGAAGGGTTGTCATAACTATGGTACCAGTGTGTCTCTTTGAAATGCGTTTTTCTCTACTCGTTCACTGTCATCCAGTCTCTCTGCTCACCCCACACTTAAACAAACTCACCAGATGTGGGTCTTCTCATTTGCTGCACTTGCTACTAAATTCCAGAGAGCCCTCATCACATCAGCCTTGTCACAATCTAGCTCGCCGCCCAAAGGTGCTACAGCAGCCAGTACATCAGTCTGTTCCATTTCCTCGCAAGTCCGCATGCCCTAGACAGAACTTTCTTCGTCGATTTCAGCACTCAAGCCGCTCAACACGGGGCATAGTTTCCATGAACGTAGTATACTTTGTGAGTCTATCGTTGTACACACATTGTATAAACCCGCGCAACCGGAACTCCGCCGTTACAGCCTTAACTTTTGGGCAGTTCTTCAAATAGGAGGCAATGGTATTTTCATCATGGGAATCTTAGTAGGCTACATAAATGCTGGAGTTGATTTCAACATCCAGTAAGTGGCTAGTATGTCGGGTTCTCCTTCAGGAGAACCGGGTTTGAATCCTCGGTAAGGTGTAGATTATTTTCTGTCGGGGGGCAAAAAGAAAACCCTAATTGCACAGTTCGCGACGACTGCACTAACAAGGCGGCCTTAATTCTCTCAGGCTCAAAGCCTGCATGTTCTTCACTGCAGTTTACTACAGCCAGCAGATGACAATAAGAACCATTCACCTAACTGTTGTTGCCCCTTTCTTAATTTGCCATTGAATTCTGAACGCCAGCGCCTCATACCATCAATATCAACGCAAAGCAGTCTGCTTTCAAATCGCCCACTACTGATTTTGAACCCACACCGCCTGGTTAGTTAGTTGTATATCCTTTACATGATGTCGCAGACAACCCCAGCATTTTTTGCTATTTGTGATCTCTTGGCAAGTTAGCGTTCAGTTGTTTGCGATGGCTTTCTGAACAACCGGCACAGATACCTTTTCGTAAATAAAACCAACGCAAGGCGTTCTGTTGCCAAATCTTCCACAGCTATTTCGAAAGCATTAGGCGGGATTACGAACTGCATTCGTAACTATTTTGCTACAGAGTCGGCACACCGTCTGAAGGTCCATTAATTTCATCCCTCCCGCTGACGGCCTTATTACCACCTCTTCTCTACAAATCCTTAACGACCACGTGATCGGGAAATACGTGTCACTGTCCCAGATTGCATCAGACATGAACATACAGGAAGCTATATTCAATTTCCCGTTACAAAAGGGCGATTTCCAGCAGTGAGCAAGCGGGACAGATTGTCCCACCAATCTACAGCCTATTGAAAATCTAACGCCCGGTGTTGTGACAGTCTAACGCCCGATGTTATGACAATATAATACTCTGTGTTGTGACAATATAACGCCCGGTGTTGTGACAATATAACGCCCGGTGTTGTGACAATATAATACCCTGTGTTGTGACAATATAACGCCCGGTGTTGTGACAATATAGCGCCCGGTGTTGTGACAATATAACACCCTGTGTTGTGACAATATAACACCCTGTGTTGTGACAATATAACGCCCGGTGTTGTGACAATATAACGCCCGGTGTTGTGACAATATAACGCCCGGTGTTGTGACAACCTAACGCGTATCGTTATAACAATCTTACGCCCTGTGTTGTGACAATCTAACGCCTGGTTTTGTGACAATCTAACGCCTGGTGTTGTGACAATCTAACGCCCGGTGTTGTGACAATCTAACGCCCGGTGTTGTGACAATATAACGCCCGGTGTTGTGACAATATAACGCCCGGTGTTGTGACAGTATAACGCCCGGTGTTGTGACAGTATAACGCCCGGTGTTGTGACAGTATAACGCCCGGTGTTGTGACAATATAACGCCCGGTGTTGTGACAGTATAACGCCCGGTGTTGTGACAGTTTAACGCCCGGTGTTGTGACAGTATAACGCCCGGTGTTGTGACAGTATAACGCCCGGTGTTGTGACAGTATAACGCAAGGTGTTGTGACAGTATAACGCCCGGTGTTGTGACAGTATAACGCCCGGTGTTGTGACAGTATAACGCCCTGTGTTGTGACAGTTTAACGCCCGGTGTTGTGACAATATAACGCCCTGTGTTGTGACAGTATAACGCCCTGTGCTGTGACAGTATAACGCCCTGTGTTGTGACAGTATTACGCCCTGTGTTGTGACAGTATAACGCCCTGTGTTGTGACAGTATAACGCCCGGTGTTGTGACAGTATAACGCCCTGTGTTGTGACAGTATAACGCCCTGTGTTGTGACAGTATAACGCCCTGTGTTGTGACAGTATAACGCCCTGTGTTGTGACAGTATAACGCCCGGTGTTGTGACAGTATAACGCCCTGTGTTGTGACAGTATAACGCCCTGTGTTGTGACAGTATAACGCCCTGTGTTGTGACAGTATAACGCCCGGTGGTTGTGACAGTATAACGCCCGGTGTTGTGACAGTTTAACGCCCGGTGTTGTGACAGTTTAACGCCCGGTGTTGTGACAGTATAACGCCCGGTGTTGTGACAGTTTAACGCCCGGTGTTGTGACAGTATAACGCCCGGTGTTGTGACAGTATAACGCCAGGTGTTGTGACAGTATAACGCCCGGTGTTGTGACAGTATAACGCCCGGTGTTGTGACAGTATAACGCCCGGTGTTGTGACAGTTTAACGCCCGGTGTTGTGACAGTATAACGCCCGGTGTTGTGACAATCTAACGCCCGGTGTTGTGACAGTTTAACGCCCGGTGTTGTGACAGTTTAACGCCCGGTGTTGTGACAGTATAACGCCCGGTGTTGTGACAATCTAACGCCCTGTGTTGTGACAGTTTAACGCCCGGTGTTGTGACAGTATAACGCCCGGTGTTGTGACAGTATAACGCCCGGTGTTGTGACAGTATAACGCCCGGTGTTGTAACAGTATAACGCCCGGTGTTGTGACAGTATAACGCCCGGTGTTGTGACAGTATAACGCCCGGTGTTGTGACAGTATAACGCCCGGTGTTGTGACAGTATAACGCCCGGTGTTGTGACAGTATAACGCCCGGTGTTGTGACAGTATAACGCCCGGTGTTGTGACAGTATAACGCCCGGTGTTGTGACAGTATAACGCCCGGTGTTGTGACAGTTTAACGCCCGGTGTTGTGACAGTTTAACGCCCGGTGTTGTGACAATCTAACGCCCGGTGTTGTGACAGTTTAACGCCCGGTGTTGTGACAGTTTAACGCCCGGTGTTGTGACAGTATAACGCCCGGTGTTGTGACAGTTTAACGCCCGGTGTTGTGACAGTATAACGCCCGGTGTTGTGACAGTATAACGCCCGGTGTTGTGACAGTATAACGCCTGGTGTTGTGACAGTATACGCCCGGTGTTGTGACAGTATAACGCCCGGTGTTGTGACAGTTTAACGCCCGGTGTTGTGACAGTATAACGCCCGGTGTTGTGACAATCTAACGCCCGGTGTTGTGACAGTTTAACGCCCGGTGTTGTGACAGTTTAACGCCCGGTGTTGTGACAGTATAACGCCCGGTGTTGTGACAATCTAACGCCCTGTGTTGTGACAGTTTAACGCCCGGTGTTGTGACAGTATAACGCCCGGTGTTGTGACAGTATAACGCTATGTGTTGTGACAGTATAACGCCCTGTGTTGTGACAGTATAACGCCCGGTGTTGTGACAGTATAACGCCCTGTGTTGTGACAGTATAACGTCCTGTGTTGTGACAGTATAACGCCCTGTGTTGTGACAGTATAACGCCCTGTGTTGTGACAGTATAACGCCCGGTGTTGTGACAGTATAACGCCCTGTGTTGTGACAGTATAACGCCCTGTGTTGTGACAGTATAACGCCCTGTGTTGTGACAGTATAACGCCCGGTGTTGTGACAGTATAACGCCCGGTGTTGTGACAGTTTAACGCCCGGTGTTGTGACAGTTTAACGCCCGGTGTTGTGACAGTATAACGCCCGGTGTTGTGACAGTATAACGCCCGGTGTTGTGACAGTATAACGCCCGGTGTTGTGACAGTATAACGCCCGGTGTTGTGACAGTTTAACGCCCGGTGTTGTGACAGTCTAACGCCCGGTGTTGTGACAATCTAACGCCCGGTGTTGTGACAGTTTAACGCCCGGTGTTGTGACAGTTTAACGCCCGGTGTTGTGACAGTATAACGCCCGGTGTTGTGACAGTTTAACGCCCGGTGTTGTGACAGTAATAACGCCCGGTGTTGTGACAGTATAACGCCCGGTGTTGTGACAGTATAACGCCCGGTGTTGTGACAGTATAACGCCCGGTGTTGTGACAGTATAACGCCCGGTGTTGTGACAGTTTAACGCCCGGTGTTGTGACAGTATAACGCCCGGTGTTGTGACAATCTAACGCCCGGTGTTGTGACAGTTTAACGCCCGGTGTTGTGACAGTTTAACGCCCGGTGTTGTGACAGTATAACGCCGGGTGTTGTGACAATCTAACGCCCTGTGTTGTGACAGTATAACGCCCGGTGCTGTGACAGTTTAACGCCCGGTGTATTGACAATCTAACGCCCGGTGTTGTGACAGTTTAACGCCCGGTGTTGTGACAGTATAACGCCCGATGTTGTGACAGTTTAACGCCCGGTGTTGTGACAATCTAACGCCCTGTGTTGTGACAGTATAACGCCGGGTGCTGTGACAGTTTAACGCCCGGTGTTGTGACAATCTAACGCCCGGTGCTGTGACAGTTTAACGCCCGGTGTTGTGACAATCTAACGCCCGGTGTTGTGACAGTTTAACGCCCTGTGTTGTGACAGTATAACGCCCGGTGTTGTGACAGTTTAACGCCCTGTGTTGTGACAGTATAACGCCCGGTGCTGTGACAGTTTAACGCCCGGTGTTGTGACAATCTAACGCCCGGTGGTGTGACAGTTTAACGCCCTGTGTTGTGACAGTATAACGCCCGGTGTTGTGACAGTTTAACTCCCGGTGTTGTGACAATCTAACGCCCGGTGTTGTGACAGTATAACACCCGGTGTTGTGACAGTTTAACGCCCGGTGTTGTGACAGTATAACGCCCGGTCTTGTGACAGTTTAACGCCCGGTGTTGTGACAATCTAACGCCCGGTGTTGTGACAGTTTAACGCCCGGTGTTGTGACAGTATAACGCCCGGTGTTGTGACAGTATAACGCCCGGTGTTGTGACAGTATAACGCCCGGTGTTGTGACAGTATAACGCCCTGTGTTGTGACAGTATAACGCCCTGTGTTGTGACAGTATAACGCCCTGTGTTGTGACAGTATAACGCCCTGTGTTGTGACAGTATAACGCCCGGTGTTGTGACAGTATAACGCCCTGTGTTGTGACAGTATAACGCCCTGTGTTTGTGACAGTATAACGCCCGGTGTTGTGACAGTATAACGCCCCGTGTTGTGACAGTTTAACGCCCGGTGTTGTGACAGTATAACGCCCGGTGTTGTGACAGTTTAACGCCCGGTGTTGTGACAGTATAACGCCCAGTGTTGTGACAGTTTAACGCCCGGTGTTGTGACAGTATAACGCCCGGTGTTGTGACAGTATAACGCCCGGTGTTGTGACAGTATAACGCCCGGTGTTGTGACAGTATAACGCCCGGTGTTGTGACAGTATAACGCCCGGTGTTGTGACAATCTAACGCCCGGTGTTGTGACAGTTTAACGCCCGGTGTTGTGACAGTTTAACGCCCGGTGTTGTGACAGTATAACGCCCGGTGTTGTGACAGTTTAACGCCCGGTGTTGTGACAGTATAACGCCCTGTGTTGTGACAGTATAACAGCCCGGTGTTGTGACAGTATAACGCCCGGTGTTGTGACAGTATAAACGCCCGGTGTTGTGACAGTTTAACGCCCGGTGTTGTGACAGTATAACGCCCGGTGTTGTGACAATCTAACGCCCGGTGTTGTGACAGTTTAACGCCCGGTGTTGTGACAGTTTAACGCCCGGTGTTGTGACAGTATAACGCCCGGTGTTGTGACAATCTAACGCCCTGTGTTGTGACAGTTTAACGCCCGGTGTTGTGACAGTATAACGCCCGGTGTTGTGACAGTATAATGCCCGGTGTTGTGACAGTATAACGCCCGGTGTTGTGACAGTATAACGCCCTGTGTTGTGACAGTATAACGCCCTGTGTTGTGACAGTATAACGCCCGGTGTTGTGACAGTATAACGCCCTGTGTTGTGACAGTATAACGTCCTGTGTTGTGACAGTATAACGCCCTGTGTTGTGACAGTATAACGCCCTGTGTTGTGACAGTATAACGCCCTGTGTTGTGACAGTATAACGCGCTGTGTTGTGACAGTATAACGCCCTGTGTTGTGACAGTATAACGCCCGGTGTTGTGACAGTATAACGCCCGGTGTTGTGACAGTTTAACGCCCGGTGTTGTGACAGTTTAACGCCCGGTGTTGTGACAGTATAACGCCCGGTGTTGTGACAGTATAACGCCCTTTGTTGTGACAGTATAACGCCCGGTGTTGTGACAGTATAACGCCCGGTGTTGTGACAGTTTAACGCCCGGTGTTGTGACAGTTTAACGCCCGGTGTTGTGACAATCTAACGCCCGGTGTTGTGACAGTTTAACGCCCGGTGTTGTGACAGTTTAAAGCCCGGTGTTGTGACAGTATAACGCCCGGTGTTGTGACAGTTTAACGCCCGGTGTTGTGACAGTATAACGCCCGGTGTTGTGACAGTATAACGCCCGGTGTTGTGACAGTATAACGCCCGTTGTTGTGACAGTATAACGCCCGGTGTTGTGACAGTATAACGCCCGGTGTTGTGACAGTTTAACGCCAGGTGTTGTGACAGTATAACGCCCGTGTTGTGACAATCTAACGCCCGGTGTTGTGACAGTTTAACGCCCGGTGTTGTGACAGTTTAACGCCCGGTGTTGTGACAGTATAACGCCCGGTGTTGTGACAATCTAACGCCCTGTGTTGTGACAGTATAACGCCCGGTGCTGTGACAGTTTAACGCCCGGTGTTGTGACAATCTAACTCCCGGTGTTGTGACAGTTTAACGCCCGGTGTTGTGACAGTATAACGCCCGGTGTTGTGACAGTATAACGCCCGGTGTTGTGACAATCTAACGCCCTGTGTTGTGACAGTATAACGCCCGGTGCTGTGACAGTTTAACGCCCGGTGTTGTGACAATCTAACACCCGGTGCTGTGACAGTTTAACGCCCGGTGTTGTGACAGTATAACGCCCTGTGTTGTGACAGTATAACGCCCTGTGTTGTGACAGTATAACGCCCGGTGTTGTGACAGTATAACGCCCGGTGTTGTGACAGTTTAACGCCCGGTGTTGTGACAGTTTAACGCCCGGTGTTGTGACAGTATAACGCCCGGTGTTGTGACAGTATACCGCCCGGTGTTGTGACAATCTAACGCCCGGTGTTGTGACAGTATAACGCCCGGTGCTGTGACAGTTTAACGCCCTGTGTTGTGACAGTATAACGCCCGGTGTTGTGACAGTTTAACGCCCTGTGTTGTGACAGTATAACGCCCGGTGCTGTGACAGTTTAACGCCCGGTGTTGTGACAATCTAACGCCCGGTGTTGTGACAGTTTAACGCCCTGTGTTGTGACAGTATAACGCCCGGTGTTGTGACAGTTTAACGCCCGGTGTTGTGACAATCTAACGCCCGGTGTTGTGACAGTATAACGCCCGGTGTTGTGACAGTTTAACGCCCGGTGTTGTGACAGTATAACGCCCGGTTTTGTGACAGTTTAACGCCCGGTGTTGTGACAATCTAACGCCCGGTGTTGTGACAGTTTAACGCCCGGTGTTGTGACAGTATAACGCCCGGTGTTGTGACAGTATAACGTCCGGTGTTGTGACAGTATAACGCCCTGTGTTGTGACAGTATAACGCCCTGTGTTGTGACAGTATAACGCCCTGTGTTGTGACAGTATAACGCCCTGTGTTGTGACAGTATAAACGCCCGGTGTTGTGACAGTATAACGCCCTGTGTTGTGACAGTATAACGCCCTGTGTTGTGACAGTATAACGCCCTGTGTTGTGACAGTATAACGCCCGGTGTTGTGACAGTATAACGCCCGGTGTTGTGACAGTTTAAACGCCCGGTGTTGTGACAGTTTAAACGCCCGGTGTTGTGACAGTATAAACGCCCGTGTTGTGACAGTATAACGCCCGGTGTTGTGACAGTATAACGCCCGGTGTTGTGACAGTATAACGCCCGGTGTTGTGACAGTTTAACGCCCGGTGTTGTGACAGTTTAACGCCCGGTGTTGTGACAATCTAACGCCCGGTGTTGTGACAGTTTAACGCCCGGTGTTGTGACAGTTTAACGCCCGGTGTTGTGACAGTATAACGCCCGGTGTTGTGACAGTTTAACGCCCGGTGTTGTGACAGTATAACGCCCGGTGTTGTGACAGTATAACGCCCGGTGTTGTGACAGTATAACGCCCGGTGTTGTGACAGTATAACGCCCGGTGTTGTGACAGTATAACGCCCGGTGTTGTGACAGTTTAACGCCCGGTGTTGTGACAATCTAACGCCCGGTGTTGTGACAGTTTAACGCCCGGTGTTGTGACAGTTTAAACGCCCGGTGTTGTGACAGTATAACGCCCGGTGTTGTGACAATCTAACGCCCTGTGTTGTGACAGTATAACGCCCGGTGCTGTGACAGTTTAACGCCCGGTGTTGTGACAATCTAACGCCCGGTGTTGTGACAGTTTAACGCCCGGTGTTGTGACAGTATAACGCCCGGTGTTGTGACAGTATAACGCCCGGTGTTGTGACAATCTAACGCCCTGTGTTGTGACAGTATAACGCCCGGTGCTGTGACAGTTTAACGCCCGGTGTTGTGACAATCTAAACGCCCGGTGCTGTGACAGTTTAACGCCGGTGTTGTGACAATCTAACGCCCGGTGTTGTGACAGTTTAACGCCCTGTGTTGTGACAGTATAACGCCCGGTGTTGTGACAGTTTAACGCCCTGTGTTTGACAGTATAACGCCCGGTGCTGTGACAGTTTAACGCCCGGTGTTGTGACAATCTAACGCCCGGTGTTGTGACAGTTTAACGCCCTGTGTTGTGACAGTATAACGCCCGGTGTTGTGACAGTTTAACGCCCGGTGTTGTGACAATCTAACGCCCGGTGTTGTGACAGTATAACGCCCGGTGTTGTGACAATCTAACGCCCGGTGTTGTGACAGTTTAACGCCCGGTGTTGTGACAGTTTAACGCCCGGTGTTGTGACAGTTTAACGCCCGGTGTTGTGACAGTATAACGCCCGGTGCTGTGACAGTTTAAACGCCCGGTGTTGTGACAATCTAACGCCCGGTGTTGTGACAGTTTAACGCCCGGTGTTGTGACAGTATAACGCCCGGTGTTGTGACAGTTTAACGCCCGGTGTTGTGACAGTATAACGCCCGGTGCTGTGACAGTTTAAACGCCCGGTGTTGTGACAATCTAACGCCCGGTGTTGTGACAGTATAACGCCCGGTGTTGTGACAGTATAACGCCCGGTGTTGTGACAGTATAACGCCCGGTGTTGTGACAATCTAACGCCCGGTGTTGTGACAGTATAACGCCCGGTGTTGTGACAATCTAACACCCGGTGTTGTGACAGTTTAACGCCCGGTGTTGTGACAGTTTAACGCCCGGTGTTGTGACAGTTTAACGCCCGGTGTTGTGACAGTATAACGCCCGGTGTTGTGACAAACTAACGCCCTGTGTTGTGACAGTATAACGCCCGGTGCTGTGACAGTTTAACGCCCGGTGTTGTGACAATCTAACGCCCAGCGTCGTAGATTATTGCAAACAACGAAGTAATGAACCTTGTCACACACGCTTGTAGAGGTATTGTGCAAATGGTGCAGGTCCCAATTCTTGTATAGATTAATAATCATTCCGTGGTTTTATGGGCGGTATCACGTCGGCTGCCTTTGCTTTTCCAATACATTTTCTGGGGCCCATTTTACGGAAGGGTTAACCCCGGAACCCGGGTCAGTAGTTCTAACTGGACGTCTCTCATGAGCCGAAGAACTATCTACGGAACCCGGGTCAGTAGTTCTTATTGGACGTCTTAGTGAGGTGAAGAACTATCAACGGAACCCGGGTCAGTAGTTCTAATTGGACGTCTTAGTGAGGTGAAGAACTATCACCGGAACCCGGGTCAGTAGTTCTAATTGGACGTCTTAGTGAGGTGAAGAACTATCAACGGAACCCGGGTCAGTAGTTCTAATTGGACGTGTTAGTGAGGTGAAGAACTATCAACGGAACCCGGGTCAGTAGTTCTAACTGGACGTCTCTCATGAGCCGAAGAACTATCTACGGAACCTGGGTCAGTAGTTCTTATTGGACGTCTTAGTGAGGTGAAGAACTATCACCGGAACCCGGGTCAGTAGTTCTAATTGGACGTCTTAGTGAGGTGAAGAACTATCACCGGAACCCGGGTCAGTAGTTCTAATTGGACGTCTTAGTGAGGTGAAGAACTATCAACGGAACCCGGGTCAGTAGTTCTAATTGGACGTCTTAGTGAGGTGAAGAACTATCAACGGAACCCGGGTCAGTAGTTCTAATTGGACGTCTTAGTGAGGTGAAGAACTATCAACGGAACCCGGGTCAGTAGTTATAATTGGACGCCTCTGGTGAGGTGAAGAACTATCAACGCATTTATTCAAATCGTACCGTTGTGTTCAATGAACATGTTTAAACACAGATGGCGTAAAAAAAACAAATTGCACAATTTAATCATCATCTTCCACGTTTGCTGTCAAGTGTCGTGGGGAGGAATAGTTGACGTTCCAGCGCCCTATGGGCGGCACCGGACAGTGTCATTCCGTGTGATTGTACACTCTTTGATGTCGTCAGGCATCTTCGTAGAAGATGTTCTTTGGTGTAGGGCTAGTGCCGGTAGTTGATAGTGTTGCATTATGACGAGATGGCCGAACCATTTGATCTTCTGTCTTTCAATATATGTGAAACAAGGTGTTGAACAGTCTGTCTGTCTGTCTGTCTGATAACATCATGTCTTGCTCGGTCTCGGAGAGTTAAGCTGGGAGCTATACTCAAGCATCGTCGTCTTCTTTCGATCCTTTGAAATGTGTCTATAACTGCAATATTGTCTCTTGTATGAATTATCAAACATCTCATCTCGCAAGTGTGATTTTGGTGATGTCTACGTTTGACAACGGTGGCATAGAGTTGGTGTGGATTTGCTATTTATTATCTATCAATTCACGGTATATTAGGATTTTTCAGATTGGGTAATAGTTGATATATAAGCCCACTTCTTTTTTTCGCATCTGATTTTCATTTCTCGAAGGAATGCCCGTGATCTACCATTAGTGCTTTAGTGCGGGCCCAAGTTTATCAAATGGACACCTGATAACTTCGGCAAGGAAACAAACACATCAACTGCATTAACATGTCATTTGAAAGGTGGGTTTGCGAGTCATGATCGCCAAACCAGCCACCAGAAGAAGTGGAATGATTAATCCATCTTCGCACTTAACTAAACCCGCCATCCAAAAGCTTGCTGAGAGTGGAAGGGAGGGGGTAGAGAGAGAGAGAGAGAGAGAGAGAGAGAGAGAGAGAGAGAGAGAGAGAGAGAGAGAGAGACAAGGAGTTGGGAGAGAGAAGGAGAGAGAAAAGAAGTGTAAGAGAGAGACAGCGAGGGAGAGATGGAGACAGAGAGGGAGACAGGGAGGAGGAGAGGGGGAAATGGTCCAAGGGAGAGAGAGAGCGAACGAATGAACGAACGAACGAACGGATTTTATTACCATGTTGTGAGAAAGGCAGGCTGTAAAAACACACACACACACACAAAATTGGTCGAAAGCACACACACACACACACACACACACACACACACACACACACATTTGAAACATACATACACCATTTACACAAATTCACTGTCATACACCCACCCACCAACACACAAATGCACACTCCCTCAAAATCATAAACACATTCACAAACAAGCATGCATACACACTCTATCTCCCAGAGAGATATTGAGAGAGAGAGAGAGAGAGAGAGAGAGAGAGAGAGAGAGAGAGAGAGAGAGAGAGAGAGAGAGAGAGAGAGAGAGATCATATCCGATCCATGCCATTAGACTGCAGTTTAGCCAGCCTGGGATCGACAGCAGGTAACGAACCGTGGACGAATCGGCTGGCTCTGGATGCTGTTTTGTCCCCTCAGTCCCTGGCCGATATTGTTAAGTGCGCACAACCCGCTGGGAAGTGCGGGACAACCACATGACACGGGCAGAGATGGGGGAGCGAGTGTCAGCAAGCAGGCAGCTTGGGAGAATGTTTTCTTAAAGTAAGAATGTTGCGACTGTCCTTCCTTCCTTCCTTCCTTCCTTCCTTCCTTCCTTCCTTCCTTCCTTCCTTCCTTCCTTCCTTCCTTCCTTCCTTCCTGCCTGTCTGCCTTCCTTCCTGTCTGCCTTCCTTTCCTTTCCTTTCCTTTCTTCCTTCCTTCCTTCATTCCTTCCTTACTTTCCTTCATTTTTTACTTTTATTATTCTTCTACTCCGTGTCTTCTTTTCTGCCTCCTCTTCTTTCCTTCCCTCTCATTTGCGTATTCCAATTGACTTCTTCCTCTAATTTTACCTCTCATTTCTTACTCGTCTTCTTTTCTCCCTTTTCATTCTTCACTTCGATGTCCTCCCTTTCTTCTTCCTCCACGTCACCTTTTCTTTTCTTCCTTCTTCCCTTCGTGATCCTCCTTTCTTTTTCCTTAACATTCCCTCTTATTAACTTCTTTCTTCCTTCTTCTCTTCGTAGTCCTCCTTTCATCTTCCTTCACCTCTCCTCCTCTTTTCTTCCTCCCCCACCTCCTCGTATTATTACTAGTTCATGGGAACGGCTGTGGGCACAATGGCAGGCTCGCTGCTTGCCGACGCGGTGATCCTGTGTTCGAATCTCCTTGAAAGGGTGAGTTTGTCTTCGAGACCTGGACTCTCAGATCGCCCAGCATACAACACGCACCAGGAAATTATCTGGAAAGTAAAAGCGGCAGTTGTGATATTACCACGACAACTTTCGAGTACCTATTGGCCAATAGACAGGGACCAGCAACATGTGCTCACTGCGTCAAGCGGCGTGAACATGTATCATTTATTTTACTTATATCAACATAAGAGAGCGATTTAGAAGCAGGTCGCTTTGCCTTGATTTCGCTGGTTCGAGACGTTGTCGTTCAGAAAGCAATGGTAAACTACTTAACGTAAAATTTGCATAGTATATCATAAAATGTCGGTAAATTCTGGGCTTGATTGCAGTGTCCTGTAAAGTGTATGTTACTATATCAAAACCAGGGCAACATCATCAGAGACTAAATGTGTTGACAGGCTAAATTACATTCGGATAGTAGGGTCAGCGTGGCTGAATGGATAAGAGCGCCAATTTGTAAACATCCAGTGTGCTGCTGCCGAGGTGTTCAACTCCTACACATGTCAGTTGGGCTGAAATGTTGACCTCTTGTCCTTGACTTTATCATCATCAAGTGCCCTGCCAGCTGGCATGAGCGTTCATGTCTTTGCACAGATCTTGGTTTTTTGGTGTTCTGGATCAACTCTGCTGATGATATTCCTCCATGCCACTTTCTCAGTACATCCAACATCATGTTTCTTGGTTGACCTCTGCTTCTCTTCCCCTTGATCTTTCCAGTTGTCACATTGTTCTCCAATGCCTCTCTTCTCATCGTATGACGAAAGAAAGCTGCATGCCTCATCCTTATTGTTGAATAGTATGTTCTAGTTGCATTAGCCTCTTCTCAGACAACCGTCGTTAGTTACTCCGGCAATCCAAGAAATTCCCACCATTCGTCTAGGAACCACATCTTTGTTGCTTCCAAGTTCTTCCTAACTTGTTCATTTACATTCCAAGATCCATTGCCATACAGCAACAAACAAACAAACGCATATTCAGAAATTATTAAATGTCAGATACATTAATAAAACAGTTTTACTGGTTTATAAGTGAGCAGTGATGAAAGACATGGTTACCAGAACAACAATCCGAATCTGTCCCAATTAGTGCTCTGTCGCGGCTTCCCCAGGAAATATGCCAGGCACTAAATTGTGGCAGAACAGACCCTCGTCTGACCACGCTCATGAGTATTGTTTGTTTGTTTGTTTGTTTGTTTGTTTGTTTTTGAGTGCTTGCTCGCTTTGAACTCAGTCGTAGTACATAGACATGCTACTACTTCTAGTGTACTGGACTTATTTTTGCGTGTGGGTTAGCTTTCCCTCGCCATCAGGCGAAGCCACTCCGACTTCTCGGGTGCTTGTCATTTATGTCCCAAAGTCAAAGACGAGAAGTCAATATTTTAATTCAACTCACCAATATAGGGGTTGAACCCGCTACCTCGGCATCAGCACACCGGAAGTTTAATAACGAACGCTCTTATCGCTCAGGATATTATCAGCGTCGGTCACGATCGCATACACTAACGCGCCCGCCATCTGTGTTGTAACGGAGGTTATTGACAATTTGGGTCCAAAGGAAACAAATAAGCCAAACCAACATTTCGTGCGCGAGACACTCCAACATATCGTCCTCAAAATGTTGGATGTCGCCTCCTTTAAGAGTAAAACGGCAAAAAGTTCATATGAGCGGTCGCTCTTAAACTTCCGTTAGTGCTGATGCCGAGGCAGCGTTCAGTTGGACTAAACTGTTCAGTTCTCGTCCTTGACTTATGGACGTAAATTACAAGTATTTCAGAAGTCGGAGTGGGTTCGCCTGATGACGAGGAGCACTGATGATAAGGAAAGCTAATCCACACTCAGCAATCGATCCAATACACTAGAAGTATTGGCACTTGAATGGATTACGCTTGAGTTCAAAGCGTGCGCGCAAGCAAAGAAAAAAAAAAGAAAGAAGGAAAGTTATATATAATTATGAAAATAACAAAGCACCTACCAGCATTTTACCGGTAAAGTAACAAACAGCTACCCGTAAATGCTGTAAATGAGGAATTACAAACTTGCAAATTGCTTTTTAAATGATCACCAATTTTAATTGTCTCTGGTTCCACCCCACCTGGTTTCAACATCACTAACCTGGCCAGGAGCCCGAAGTTTCGCGCGGCCAAACATTGCCAGCAGATTTACGCTGACAAAAGAATGTCAGCCGAGGTTGAGAACAGAATGTTGCCCAAGCAGCACAAGCTACGATCGTTACTTTCTTACCGACACAAAACTGAAAATAAATGACTTTCTATTATTGTCGCGCCTTTGATCGACAGATGAGCTGGTTTTAGCATTAGTGTATGACTTATTTTCTCGTATGCTTTTCACTTTTTTTTGGGTATTCTCAACGTCAGAGCTCGCCTTTCTGCTTGTAACGAACCTGCCTGATTGCACGCAGTGCCCTAAAGTACATGCCATTTCGCTGTCAGACGTCACCAGGGATATGAGTCCCTTAATGTGAATATCATTGCTTATGGTCTGGATAACACAGGTCTTGTTTGCTAAGCAAGTTTGTGGCAAAGGGGTAGCGAAAATAATTCGCCATCCCGCGTACGGCATTCGAAATCAGCTGATTTGGAAATAGAATGACTTGCGTTGAGTTTTAACAATGGTGTGAGCATCGGCGGTTCAGAAATCAGTGGCAAGCTACTGAACATAAACTTGCCTAGTATATCATAATCTGTCTAAAAACGTGGGGGTTGATTACGACGTCTTGTTAAAAACGTGTAATTTATTTTGTAACTAAGGAAGAGTGGGAATAACCCTGAGACTATGCATGCCCATGTGTTCGAACCGCGCCCAAAGACAGGGGTACTTATTTATTCACCTGGCACCCAGGTGGATCCAGTCTGAGAAGTGTAACTTGTTGTCCCGGTCCCGGGAGGAACGTGGAATCAACAAGCACACCTTTAAGCTTATTATCTTTTGGGATTATTGACTGACTTTTGTCTACACTCCTCCCTTCCATCTTCCATTCCATATATCTCTTTCTTTCTCTCTCTCTCTCATATTCCTTCATTACATATTCCGACAACAGTTTCCTTCATCAATTAATAAACTATTTATTAATAAAAACTATGTCTGGTGTATGTATGGACTGTGTATATGTAGTTGGTAGTGTATTCTATTGTTGGTGCAAGAATGAACTCGGAATGTCTAGTCTCCGTATCACATCTCGCCCAGTCACACGGCCAAACCACAGGACATCAACATATAACAGGACAGGTCTCACCCTGGATGTTCCGTATGCTTGATTCTGGAGGTAAATCCGTTATTGAACGAAAAAAAACTGTTCACCACTGGATCACCGTAAAGTAATAATATTCCAGTAAGTCTATGACTTCGCCCGAGTCTGCTTCACGAAGTTAATAATCCCAAACCGGAAAAACCACAACACCACAGTCCAGCATATTGTATATATCGACTATCAATGTTCTGACTTGTCTATTGTTTCTTCGCTATGAGTCTACAGTGTAAACGTATGTAGTTTTATTTGGTTTTGCTTTCCGCAAGATTATCTTCCTTTTTCATTGTTACTTTGGTTATCTGGATATCCTTTTCTTCTTTTTCAAAGTTCATTTAAGGCTATATTTTATTTCGTTTCCCTATTTGACCCTGTCTATGTTCTTCCTTGGTTTATTGAGGTATTTGCTCTTCCCCCCCCCCCCCCCAAATGAAATGCCTTGAGTTTATCAACAAAGCTTTTTCTGTACACAAGACGTATTGGTATATCTTCTCTGATAGGTCAGGATGGGAATTGGAACCTGTGAGATGTATAGTAAATCAAGTGATATGATTCTGCCACTTAATACTACTTATGTAAGTGCCCTTCTCCAGCCGTAATGAAAAGGCTTCCGAAGTAAACACTAACATAAGACATATGAATTCACCAAAGTCTAAACCAGTGTTTCCCAACGTGGGGCCCACGCCCCACAGGGGGGCAATTCGACTGTTAAGGGGGGCAATTCGAAAATGGAAGAAATCGGCTGAATATAACAAAACGGGGAGACTTGACACTGAAGTTAACTAAATTGGAACCTGACATAAGATCTCTTTGCAGCAAGCATCAAGCGCAAGGATCTCACTAAATTTAAATAATAAATAATTACTAATAATTAAAATAATATAGAAAAATCTTTCATTAAAATTATTTTGTACTTGAATTTCAGTTCTCCATTATATGTTTTGAAAATTTACTTACTGTGTTTGCTCAATAATTACCTAGTGATTTCTTCCTAAAACCTATCATTCAAGTTTCTTTAGTGAACATTTCAATTTTTGAATATTAAAAATAATGTATATGTTGAGGGGGGGGGGGGGGGCGTGGGGCAGGGGAGGGGGGCAATATGAAGTTTAGAAAGGCTTAAGTGGGGCATGGCACAAAAAAGGTTGGGAAACACTGGTCTAAACTATTCACTAATAGAAAGCAATGGTAAACGCTATGCACCAACATCTAGTTCCCTATGCTAATATTATGCTAATATTAGTTTACCTTATTTCTTCTATTATCATCCCGGAATCGAAATTAATAATTAAGCACATCGGCACTAATATCCCATTGCCCTAAACAATACGGGACTATCATTTCTTTTCCACACCTGGGATTAATAGATATCTCTGTCCAGTTTGGAACACACACTAAAACAGAAAACCCAATTTCTACTATTTATATCGAGTGTCCAATCCTCCGTGATTGTTTGATGTTCATACCTCCACACTCGTATCTTGACGTATCCTGCACATCAAAAGGCGGTGAAATCACGTAGTGGTTAGTTGCTCGTTTCTTTCCGTTCTTACGCTGTTTCCCTGGGTTCCCCTTACGCTAATACTTCAAAGCGTCCGAACCCGTTGATCGCCTTATCCGTTCATTTGTCCCCAACGCGATCTCCCCGTTTCCCCTGTCCGTCTGATCAGATCGTCAGGCAATGACCTCTGCGAACACCTGTATCCTATTTTTATATCCGTCGGTCAATGATCTTTAATTTATCCTCCTCTCAGACTGAAGTACACGATTGTTAACCCTCTTCCTACATTGTAGTTTTATCTGTAAGTTATCAAGGAATCACTAAACTGCAGTTTTCCCGTGATAAGAAGGTACCATGAAATGCCTTGGGAAGTAAATTTGGCCAGTCGAATACCTTCATTGCCCCAACGAACATGCCAGTTCACTGTATGATTTCCCCGGGGCACGAAGACTTTATTATGAATACCATTGCTGGTGACACACTTCTTGTTTCTTAAGAAAGGACGGGGAGAGGATAGTGAGGCCGTGAATATAACTGTAGGAAATAAAAACAGATAGGGTTGTGTATCTCCTGCCAAAGATTTAGATATAGTTATTGTCTGTGTAGCAGTGTGATGCCGAGTCTGCTTTCAAATACTCAGTCATGTATGTTATTTATTGTCTTGGTAGCACTGTGGCACCGAGTCTGCTTTCGTATGCTTTATCAAGTACTACGTTTTCTCACTGTCTTGGTAGCACTATGAAGACGTATCTTCTTTCGTATCTCTATGTGAATTTCGTGTGGAGTGCTTTTACATCTGTCCGTGGTTGTTTTCATTGTGATCTGCATGTTCAGAGAAATGGCGGCCGGCAGGTCGCTGGACTAACAGGGCTGTCTTTTGCTGTAATGTGTGGCTGCTGGTTTTCTAGTGACTGCCGCATCCATCGACGATGAACTATAGTTTTTGTGGCGGACTTTAGAGTCAGCATTTTGGCAGCAGCATTATGCATAGTATTCTGTGCGGGCTGTTGGTTTGCCGAGACACCTGTCTGTTCCACTTTTCATATGGGGTAGTGAGGAGCATTGTGTGTGATATTTACTGGCACAGGAACGGAGCATAATGGGGCGATTCTTTGCCGTGAAGTTGGAACCGCGACTAACTAACTATCGTGTCTCTATCAAATGCTACATTCCCACACTTAGTACCACCATGGCGCCATGTCGCCTTACGGATGCTATATCAAATTCCACATTTCCACACTTTGCAGCACTATAGCGCCAAGTCTCCTTACGTATACTATAGACTAGACTAGATTCGACTAGACTGGCTCCTTGCCGTCTTGATAGACGATAGTTTGTACAATGAAATTATACTTCTCCATAACACAAAGTCTGGGCTGAATTGTAGAGACCACGTCTTGCCCATGCAGCATGATCCCTCTCTCGGCCTGCCTAGTTTACTCCTGGGGAATATACATCTGGAACAAGACAAGTTGCAGAAGCTGCTGGGTCAACAAAGCATTGCTTTAATTGTCCGCCTGTCAGAGCTTTGATCCTAGACCAGTTGTCGACTAAGGCTTTGGACCTGGTCTGCTCTGTTATGACATTTAGTCTATAGGCTGAATTTTCTTTTCGCACTAGAATAAGGCTTGTACCCTCCCAATTGCTCTCCTCCGCCCGAAGCCGTTGGGACAATGCGACTTGCCGGGTTTGGTGAACGCCGCCCAACTTTCGACGCTTTAAAACAACAAGTACCGTCTACTGTCATACGTTAGCTCAGTCATATCTAACTAAGACACAACATTCGGGGCTAACAGAAAGCAGGTAGTACCGTCTACTGTCATACGTTAGCTCAGTCATATCTGACTAAGACCTGACTTTGACTATATATTTCCACAATGTCTTTCATGAGGCAATGTAAAGACGTCAGCTATGATATGCAGGTTGTAGTCCCGTGCTGTGCACAAACTCTAGGAAAGTGATCTAATTTTGAAATTTTGCCAGAACACTGGCCGTATGATCAACTCTTTACAATGTTCACCTGCCCAGGGGTTTAAAGGGTGTAACGTGTAAATCTTTTTGTCTGAATTTCCTACTTATCAGAAAAGGTTATACATCTGACGCATGGCTCAAAGACCAACCGATATTTATTATTTTGCCAGAATGGTGATGGTACGATCTACTCAATACGGTGAGTTTTTTATTATTTTTTTTTGGATTTTTTTTTTTTTTTTTTTTTGCGATGGCTCGCTTTGTACTCAAGCGTAGTCCATACACTACTTCTAGTAGTGCTGGTCTGAATTTTGTGTGTGGATTAGCTTTCGCTATTAACAGTGTCACTCGCCTTTAAGCGAACCTTTTCCGACTTCAGAGGTACTTGTAATTTATGTCCCCAAGTCAAGGACGAAAGGGCAACACTTTAGTGTAGGAGTTGAACCCCATACTGGATGTTTAAGAACGCGCGTTCTTATCCATTCGGCCATGCTGACTGACCTACGAGGGGTTGATTTGGTGCGTAACGTGCAGTATTTTAGTCCTGATCTGCAACGCCAGACATCTCAATACGACACAGATATCGGGAGAAGCCTGACAGCCTTGTAAACAAAATGTAGTCCCGGAGCAACAATCTATGGTGGGTATGTGAAGTGTTTCGACCACGACAGTTTGTAGTTCCAGGTACGCGGAGGAATATGTTTCCAGGATTTCTCTCCAGTAGCGAACATCGAGAGCTGACATAGAATCCGACATTATAGGCTAGTCTGGTAATTTTCCTGAAAATATTGCCCACAAATGCTTCACACCTGGAATTTTGTATGGTGGAATTACTTCCTTAATCCAGGGCCACTCCAACTTCCAAAGCAGAGTGTAAATACGAAATGGTTAAACAAGAACATCAACCACGGTCGGGTGGGTTTCGAATCAAGAAACGCATACAAAAATAAAGGGTACGAGAGAACTCAGACAAGAAACGTTTCAACAGAAATCTTCATCCAGGAACAATAAACACATTACGAAATACTGAGAAGATAAGGTTGTTATTTCACTGGCTTGTTCGTAGTCAGCAGGAATTAGGTAAACCCGATGCTGTCGGCGGTTGAGCTGTGTTTTCTGTTCTTCTTGGTAAAACATGCTCCACACACCTGCACTTTAGATCATTTCTGAGGAATGAAACACCTTGCGAGGCCAGATAAGAGTTGAGTAAATAGCGGACATTGGGACAGAGCTAGCAGTTGTTGTGCCTGCTTATTTAGTTCGTTTGTCCATCTGTCTGTGCGTCTCTCTCTCTCTCTCTCTCTCTCTCTCTCTCTCTGTGTGTGTATGTATGTGTGTGTGTGTGTGTGTGTGTGTTAATGTCTGTCTTTCTCAACTATGTCTCTCTGAACCGTTGTCTGGACTATCATGGTCGTCTATGGTACAATCCTATGAATAGTATTTAATTCATCCATCATGTGCCATGTCGATAAGCGTGGGCGGTCATGATTCGCCATCTCACTCGATCACCAGAGTCGTGTATCAGCTCAGTGTTCCTGTCTGCTATGCCTGTCTGTCTGAGGGAGTTGTATGTGTCGGGGTGGGATGTGTGAGTGGGTGGAGGATGTATGTGGGTAGGGGTATTGTGATCGAGAGATGTTTGGTTGGGGGTGGGTGGGGGTGTGTGGGTGCGTAGTGGAGGATGTATGCGTGAGTGAGTGTGTGTTGGTGGACGGGTAGGGAATGCGTGTGTGGGTGGGGAGAGGTGTGTGGTGTGTTGGTTGGGGATATTGTGTGGGTGAGGTATGTGTGTGTGGGTGGGGGATTTTTTGTGGTGTGTGAGTAGGGGTATGTGGAGCGGATGGGTAAGAGTATCTGTGTGGGTGTGGGTGGGAATATTGTGTGGTATCTGGGTGGGGGATATGTGTGTGGTGTGTAAGTGGGGATGTGTTGGTGAGGGATATGTGTGTGTGTGGTGCGTGGGTTGGGAATAGTGCGTGGTAGGGGGTGTATGTGATGTGCGGGTGGGGGATTGTGTGGTGGGGGATTAGGTTATGGCATGTGTGGGTGGGTGGAAGTTGTATGTGTGGGTGGTGGGGTGTGTGTGAGTGGATTGGGGATGTATGGGTGGTTAGAGAGATGTGTGGGGGGGGGGGGGTAGGGACATGTCAGTTGGTGGGGATGTGTGTGCATGGTTTGGGGATGTGTGAGTGGATGTGCGATGTGTGGGTTGGTGGGGGATTGTGTGCACGGGTGGGGAATATGTTGTCGATGGAGATGTGGCTGGGGGATTGGTGGTTTGATGTGGGTGAGGAGAGGATGTGTGGGTTAGGATGTGTATGTGGATGGGCGTGGGATGTGTGGGTTGGTGGGGGAATGTTTGTGGGTGGCGAGTGTGTTTTGGTTGGGGGATCAGGTGAGGGCAGTGTGTGTGTGTGTGTGTGTGGGTGGGGGATGTGTGGGAGGGGGATGGGTCGGTTGGTGGGGTATGTATGTGTCCCTTGGTGTGCGTGTGTGTGGGTAGGTGGGGGTGTGTATGTGTCCCTTGGTGCGCGTGTGTGTGGGTAGGTGGGTGTGTTGTGTGGGTGGGTGATGTATGGATAGGTGGGAGATGGGCCTCATAACATGGTAATTAGCCTTGTTTATGTTTACAACATTCATTTCACAATGTTTATTTTTCTTCCTATGTAAATCTATCTATCTATCTATCTATCTATCTATCTATCTATCTATCTATCTATCTATCTATCTATCTATCTATCTATCTATCTATCTATCTATCTATCTATCTATCTATCTATCTATCTATCTATCTATCTATCTATCTATCTATCTATCTATCTATCTATCTATCTATCTATCTATCTATCTATCTATCTATCTATCTATCTATCTATCTATCTATCTATCTATCTATCTATCTATCTATCTATCTATCTATCTATCTATCTATCTATCTATCTATCTATCTATCTATCTATCTATCTATCTATCTATCTATCTATCTATCTATCTATCTATCTATCTATCTATCTATCTATCTATCTATCTATCTATCTATCTATCTATCTATCTATCTATCTATCTATCTATCTATCTATCTATCTATCTATCTATCTATCTATCTATCTATCTATCTATCTATCTATCTATCTATCTATCTATCTATCTATCTATCTATCTATCTATCTATCTATCTATCTATCTATCTATCTATCTATCTATCTATCTATCTATCTATCTATCTATCTATCTATCTATCTATCTATCTATCTATCTATCTATCTATCTATCTATCTATCTATCTATCTATCTATCTATCTATCTATCTATCTATCTATCTATCTATCTATCTATCTATCTATCTATCTATCTATCTATCTATCTATCTATCTATCTATCTATCTATCTATCTATCTATCTATCTATCTATCTATCTATCTTTCTATCTATCTATCTATCTATCTATCTATCTATCTATCTATCTATGGGTGGGTGTAGTAGTCAGCCAGCCAGCCAGCCACCCACCCACATTCATTTCACAATGTTTATTTTTCTTCCTATGTAAATGTATAATGCTCTTGATGAACGAAAGACGAGTGATTGGAAGGGCCGAATGTAAGACGGACCTGCGCGCCCAATTTGTGACCCTAATAAAGTTGATTTGATTTGATTTTGATTTGTTCCTGAATGATGTGTGAATGGTATAATGTATGAAAGAGAGTGATACAAGGGCAGAATGTTAGACGGACCTGCGTGCCCAATTCTTAACCCTTTCACAATAAAGTTTTGATGTTGTTGTTGTTGTTGTTGTTGTTGTTGTTGTTGTTGTTGTTGTTGTTGTTGTTGTCTCGACCATACCATATGTCAAAACTATCCAGATATATACTTCTCTGCATTTTCCTTGTTCTTCCTCCCTCAATCTTGCCTGTTGTCACCAAGTGCTCTACTCTAGTTTACTTCTCATAATATGCCCAAAAAATCCTCACTGTCTACTTCTTATTTCTCTAATCAGTTTACGATTTTCACTTACTTCTTGTAGGACTTGCTCATTGGTTTTCCTGTCTTTCCTGGCATTCGTTGCATTTTCCTCAGAAACTACATTTCCACTGCCATTAGATATTTTTTTCAGCTTATCGGCTCATTGTCGCCGTTTCACATCATTACAAAAGTATATGTTCAATGTAGCACCTCAACACTATTTTTCTCGTCGCAGTTGACATCTTTTTATTGGTCATTATGTTTTCTATCTTGCAAAAGGCTACGTTCGCCTAGGTAGCTCTTGTTCTAATCTCTTCAAGGCACCTCCCATCAGATGTTATAACTGTTCCGAAATAGATTGTATGTACACCCAAGTAATGCAGTTATAGCTAGCTTTGTCTTTCTCTTCTTCTTCCTCTTCTCCATCTTTTTCTTCTACAGCATACAACTTAATGAAGGCTGCAGCACGCATCAGTCCATGAACTTATCATTCTCAGCATAGTAAGCAGGCTGTTAACTCTGAAAACTGTCTCTGACATCATTTAATCCTGTCACTGTACTGTCTCCTGATATCTGGGACTCTCTTGTGCTTCGTATATGTCTGTTCCCAAATGGTTTTGCAAGCTTTTGTGACAGTGTACGTCCGTAATCAAATATGCTTGAATGCTTGTGTGACAGTATAAATCTGTCATCAATTGTCCTGGCAAGTGTGTGTGACAGTATGAGTATGTGTCCAAATGTCCTTACATGCTAGTGTGACAGTATACATCTGTCACCAAATGTCCTTGTGTGCTAGTGTTATATAGTCCGTTCTGTGATGTCCTGTTACTTTCTCGCCTTGGATATTCTTGTTGAAAACGCCACGAGAACAATAAACTATGCCGATGTTTGTGTGTCAGCATATTACCCTCATCTTAATTGCACTGTTTTCCCAGTATCAAACGCTACGTTTAACACTTTCATTTTCAGTTAACTGCGTACAATTTCCTTCCTTGATTGCATAATAGATTTTATGGTGCGTACTGTTTTAATATGTGGTAGTCATTGTTTGTATAGTTTGTTGTGGCTGTCCTGCATGCACTCTGTGAGTAATAAGACAAATACATCAAGCATTTTGCTAACACCTTTATCCAAGTTTTGAAGTTTGTTTTGTTTTTATTTTCAGCAGCAGCCAGTTTCCAAGAGAGACTTTTAAAACAGTCTGTAGATTAAACTGTGAGTATTTCGAATATTTGTTTAGATAACAATCGAAATTAGTTTGTGCTTGTCTGTAGGAAGTTCTCATTTTATCTGTTGTATTCGCATTGTTTATGTTTACGAAATTCATTTGACAATGTTTTTCCTATGCACTATTGGTGAACGAAAGATGAGCGATTGGAAGGGCCGAATGTAAGACGGGCCTGCGTGCCCAATTTGTTACCCTTTGAAAATAAAGTCCGTTCGTTCGTTCGTTCGTTCGTTTGTCTGTCTATCTTTACGTCCTGTGGGAGCACGTGTACACCTCGGAGGAGCAAATGGATCACCATAGTCTGGTAAGAATGAGGCAGCGAGGAGTGACGAGGGGATCTGGCCGACGCTCGACGCTCAGAGGAAAGGCGAGACGGACATATAATCAGATTGCTACTGGAACTATTGGTGTTGGAACTCTTCGCTGACTGCTGAGGATGGGGACGGAGCGTTTATGGGAATGGCCCGAATGCTGTGATGTCGGTTCCTAAATCAATCAATCAATCAATCAATCAATCTTTACGTCCTGTAAAGGATATGCAACTAACTTTCTGTTATTTATCGTCCTGACTTTAAGCAAGTTACTATTATTTCTAACTTGCCTGTTTCGAGTTTATATGAAAACATCTGTATGTTAATATGCGCCTGTCTTAATGTGTGCTTTTAAAAGCCCCAATGTAAGTTTGCTTTATGTATGTCTGTCTGTCTCTGTATGTCTGTCTCTGTATGTCTGTCTCGCTATGTGTCTGTCTGACTATCACTGTATGTCTGTCTCTATATTCTGTCACTTATATGTATGTCTGATTATCACTGTATGTCTGTCTCTGTATGTCTGTCACTCTATGAGTTTGACCAACACTGTATATCTATCTGTCTCTCTATTTCGTCTTTTCGTTGTGACGTATCCACGTAGTCCCGAGAAAGATTACAACTAATGAGGACTTATCCATTGTTATTGTTAACTTTTTATGGTTTTTGATTTTATGTTAAAATCCCTGGTGACTTGGAATCGCATTTCATTGAAGCTCGTTGAGTAGTTGGTGGATTGGCTCCACATCTAGACAGTCTCCCTGGGGAAGTGGTTACACTGCCTGTCTGACATTCCAAAGGTTCCGGATTCGATTCCCGGCTATGAGTGCAATTTTCTCGGGGACTCCTGTGGGTCGTCGCTGGAGACGCAGAGTTCGAGATTTGTGCGACGCTTTCGGTAGGCCGTCCTGTGGAAATAGACCTAGCAATATGGGATAAAACCCGGTGCAATGAAGTCTATTCTCTTGTCTTTTTTGTCCACATCTGGCATGTTTTTCCTCTGTTATCTTTGGTCATTAGAAATATTGACTCACTTAAAGGAAAAAGCACAACAGATGGGGCTGGTTATCAACCAAGATAAGACAGAATATATGGTAATTTCAAGAGACGGAATGGCTAAAAACTCTGGCCACATACAAATAGATAATATGACCATTAAAAGAACGGAAACATACAAATACCTGGGTACAATCTTCAACTGCTCCAACATCATAAGGGAAGAAATACAAACTAGAATCAACTCTGGAAATAAGATATACTATGCACTACAACATCTACTAAAATCAAAGGCGCTATCTCGTAACACCAAAATCACAATATACAAAACACTGATCAGACCAGTTGTGCTGTATGGCTCTGAAACCTGGAGTACAACGAAAGGAGACGAAGCCTTGTTACAAACCTTTGAGAACAAAATTTTAAGACGCATCTTTGGACCCATTAGGGATACACAAAGTGGAGAGTGGAAAAGAAGAAGTAACAAAGACATTTATGATTTGTTTAAGTCCCCGCTAATCACTGGTATCATGAAGGCTAATAGACTACAATGGCTGGGGCATATAGAAAGAATGGAAGATAATAGGGAAACAAAACTCGCTTACACTCAGGAAATAAATGACCGTAGACCCCGAGGTAGACCAAGAAGGCGGTGGAGAGATAATATACATACAGACCTACAAGCACTTGGAATCAACGACTGGCAAGAGAAGGTCCACCAGAGAGACGAATGGAGACAGATTGTATTTGCAGCAAAGAACCTCAATGGCTCGGAATGCTGAAGAAGAAGAAGAAGATCTTTGGTTCTGAATTTGTTTCTTAAGAGGTGGTCGGTGTGTGTTGGACCTGTTACGTTTTTCTTTTGACTACTGGCGTATTTCTTGCAGTTTTTTTTTTTCCTTTGCCAACTCGTTCTTCAGCTGTTATCGCTCATCTTGTATGGTTTTTGTCGTTTCTTCGTCATTGTCTTTTATTTAAATATTATGTCACGTTTCACTGGATTCTTGTTGGATTTCCTTCACTTCTGGCATGCTTCAGTGTCTGATTTTATGTCTGCCAATGCCTGTTTGCATCTCTGTCTTTAAGTCTGCTACTGTCTGTCTATATTTCTCTCTCTCTCTCTCTTTCTCTCTCTCTCTCTCTCTCTCTCTCTCTCTCTCTCTCTCTCTCTCTCTCTCTCTCAGCTACTGTCTGCCTATGAGTCTCTCCCCATCTTTAAGTTTGCTACTGTCTTTGTGTCCCTGTCTTTCTTTCTATCTCTCTCTCTCGCTCTCTCTCTCTCTCTCTCTCTCTCTCTCTCACTCTTTCTCACTCTTTCTCAGCTGCTGTCTATGTGCCCCTGTCTTGCTCTCTCTCTCTCTCTCTCTCTCTCTCTCTCTCTCTCTCTCTCTCTCTCTCCCCCTCCATCTCTTTCTCTATGTGTCTTTCATGCCTCTATCTCTCTCACTGTCTGTCTCAAATTTTGCCATTGTTTATCTATGCCTCTCTCTGTCTTTAAGTCTGCCCCTGTCTGTCTATGTGCCTCTTGTGACCCTTTAAATGTAAGGTTCGTTTGTTCGCTCACTCTCTTTCTCAGTATTAAGTCTGCGACTGGTCTCTCTCTCTCTCTCTCTCTCTCTCTCTCTCTCTCTCTCTTAAGTCTGCCGCTGTCTGTTCATATGCCTCTCTGACTGTCTGTCACTGTCTGTCCACCAGCCTTTCTGTGTATCTACTGACTCGCTCTCTCTCTCACTCTCTCTCTCACTCTCTCTCACTCTCTCTCACTCTCTCTCTCACTCTCTCTCTCACTCTCTCTCCCTCTCTCTCTCTCTCTCTGTCTTTTAGTGTTTGTCCGCCTACTCCTCAGTCTGTCTGTGTCTGTATTGGTCTATCCACCCACAGTCTGTCTATTCTTATAGAACATGTACTACATGAACAGGTACAACCCCTAATTTGATTGTAAGGACACGGACAACTAAACGCCGGCCTATATTCTGCAGCACAACACAACTTATGCAAGGACATAAACACTTTTGTCTACTCTTGTTCTCTTCTTGGCAAAGAACAAAAACCTCATAAGTGAATAGATGCACAAGTGGTGGTAATGGACCGCTGGACAACAAACAGAGATAAAATGTTTGGCTCATTAGGGAAACAAGAGTTAATTTGCCTCGGCTGGCAGCTCTTCACAAATCATCTTTGTTTTGTTGATAATGTCTGTTCCGTTGTGGAACGAATCTGCAAGTCAAACAGACTTGCTGACGGAGACCCGCCGATCTCAGACTGTGATCGCCCATCCTGGGAATGAATATATGTTTCTTTGTCAGTAAAAGAGGCGCAGTGGTTAGCACACTTGCCTGTCGGTGTAGTGGCGATGTGTTCGAATCAAATAAAAACCTTAAATGTTTTTTTGTTTTTTTTCGTGAATATATTCATAAAAAGTACAGAAAAACTGCATCATTTTTCTATTACGACTATTGGTAAAGGTTGTCTCAAGGGGTGAAATAGTGTCCTTTGCTAACGCCTCAAGGCGTGAAATAGTGTCTTCTGCTAATGGTAAAGGTCAGGGAGAGAAATAGTGACTTTTACTAAAGGTAAAGGTTGTCTCAGGGCGTGAAATAGTGTCTTTTACTAATGGTAAAGGTTGTCTCAGTGGCTAAAGGCTTGCGAACGTGGTTCGTGAGCCGGCTACCAGGCGTTCGAAGCTCAGCTGCGACCGATTTGTGCAGCAGACCGTGTCGCGTTGTGTTATAACGTGCTGGTATGGAAGCCGGTCGTTCAGAAAGCAATGGCAAACTACTGAACCTGCCTAGTACATCAACAGCAGCTGAAAAATGCTGATGTTGACTGCAATGTCCCGTAAGGGATACGCAACTTTAAAAAATAAAGGTTGTCTCAGGGCGTGAAATAGTGTCTTTTACTAATGGTAAAGGTTGTCTCAAGGCATGAAATGGTGTCCTTTACTAATGGTAAAGGTTGTCCCAGGGCGTGAAATGGTGTCCTTTACTAATGGTAAAGGTTGTCCCAGGGCGTGAAATTGTGTCCTTTACTAATGGTAAAGGTTGTCCCAGGGCGTGAAATAGTGTCCTTTACTAATGGTAAAGGTTGTCCCAGGGCGTGAAATGGTGCCCTTTACTAATGGTAAAGGTTGTCCCAGGGCGTGAAATAGTGTCCTTTACTAATGGTAAAAGTTGTCCCAGGGCGTGAAATGGTGTCCTTTACTAATGGTAAAGGTTGTCCCAGGGCGTGAAATGGTGTCCTTTACTAATGGAAAAGTTGCCTCAAGGCGTGAATTTGTGTCCTTTACTAATGGTAAAGGTTGTTGTACCGCATATACTTCCGTTGTGGCGTGACGTGTTACATATTGTAGGTCACGGCATGATGAGGGATGCGCATCCAGTGCCCTTCCACCTGTCCTCCCTAAACACTCACAACAATTACATTATATCCATGTCACCTTCTCAAGCCACTCAGGTAACATCAGATGGACGATGTTTCACAGAGATAGAGAACAGAATAGAACAAATACACACTGCATTTTATAACATGAAGAACGTATCATGCAGTAAATTCCTATCATTTGAAGTTAGATATATAATTCCTGCATGTTATATAGAACCAGTGTTAACATACCGCTGCGATCATGGACAGTTAGTAACCTAATAAAAACAAAATCCTAGAAGCTTTAGTGATGTGTTTTTATAGAAGAATGCTGACATTCCTTTGGCAGTCAACATGAGCAATGTACATGTTTTGACAGAGATGAAGACACAAAGACAGCTTGTTACAAACATCATATTAAGAGAAGACACAAACTGGAACGTGTTGTGACAATCGGAAAGATTTATAGAAAGAGAGATAGGGGAATACAGTGTGAGAAAATTGTTCAGTCTTGTGTCATGTACCGAAGGGTGTCAACACACGAACTGATCCATGTCATGGGAGAATCACAATTTGTGGAGAGGCATGATCGCCCACGCCAGCCGGCAAGGAAATTTCCACCCCTGAGCACATCAAACCTTCCTATAATCTGTGTGGGTGTGTTTGCGTGTCTGTGTGGATGTGTGTGTGTCTGTGTTTGTGAGTGTGTGTGGGTGTGTGTGGGGGTGTCTGTGTGTGTGGGGGTGTGTCTGTGTGTAGGGGTGTGAGTGTGTGTGTGTATGGGGGGGGGGTGGGATTGTATGGGGTGTGGGTGTGTTTGCGCGCGTGTGTGTGGGTGTCTGGGTGTCTGGGTGTGTTTGTATGTGTGTGTAGGGTGTGCGGGTGTGTGGGTGTGAGTGTGTTTGCGTGTGTGTGTGTGTGTTTGTGTGTGCGTGTTTGTGAGTGTGTTGGTGTGTGTGGATGTGTGGCTTGTTTGTGTGTGTGTATGGGTGGGGTGTTTGTTTGTGTGTGTGGATGTGTTTGCGTGTGTGTGTGTGTATCTGTGTTTTTTTTCATGCCTCTCTCTCTGTCTCTCTGTCTCTCTGTCTCTGTCTCTCTCTTTTTCTCTCTCTGGCTCTCTCTCTCGCTCGCTCTCTCTCTCTCTCACTCTGTCTTACTCTCTTTTTAACTCTCTCTCTCTATCTATTACTCTCGCTCATTCTATCTCCTCTCTCAATCTCTCTCTCCCTCTCTCCTAGTCTCTCCCTCTTTCTCCCTTTCTCCCCCTCTCTCTCTTCCTCTCTCATTCACTCACTGTCTTTCACTCTCATTCACTCACTTTCTTTCACTCTCTCTCTCTCTCTCTCTCTCTCTCTCTCTCTCTCTCTCTCTCTCTCACTCTCTCTTTCTCTCCTCTACTTACTCCATTTTTATGTCCCCCACATCTCTTCCACCACCTCTGTTTATTACTTAATTTCACCTCAACATCTTTCACTATCTTTATCACACACTCACACTCTCTCTCTCTCTCTCTCTCTCTCTCTCTCTCTCTCTCTCTCTCTCTCTCACACACACACACACACACACACACACACACACTTCTTCTCTCCAAAACTAGCAATATTACCCTCCATAACCTATTTAAAGTCGGTCTCCCTGGCCTAGGCATTAAATATCTTTCTCCGTAATCCCGTATACTCTCGTGAATAACGTAACGTGCGAGAGAATCTGTAGCCGGTCTCTCCGCGTCGGTAACTCATGAGTATGTGGGCCGGTCGCTCACTACTGAGCGGAATCTTGCCAAGAAATCAACAATCAGCTGAAAGATGCTGATGTTGACAGCGATGTCCTGTAAAGGATATTCGAACAAAAATTAAAACAATTTAACTCCACGTAAGTTATGATACCAAACCTAGGCACTCCAACATTCAGAACAAACCAGAATAAGGAGGTAAAAAAGTCTCAACAGGAAAACAAATGCTTTCCCCATTTCCCAACACCTTCCCCTTCCGGTCTCCTCTTAAACAATCCTATCGGTTTATAATTTTAATGATCTGTACGAGGCTGATCCCATGGGGTCATGGATTTTCCCCCCGGGGATTCAAAATCACGGGAAAACACGAAAATGAACAACAATACACAACTGGCTTAAGAACTTGACATCTGTGAAAGGGTTAGATCACTTGCGTCAATATTGCCGCGAGTGTGAAGTCGGATAGTGGCGGAGTCAGTAGCTCAAGTCTCGGCTGTGATCTATTTCTGGCTTGTTGTGCTCCAGGTGTTGGCCGAGGATGACGTTAAGTATGTTTGGCAAGTTAACTGGGATTAGTTGGGATTTAGCAACAAAAGGTAGGGGTTCTGGTTGTCGGGTTATCGATGTGTGAGAAATTGTTCGATAATTGTATTGATTTTAACGTTGATGATTGTTTTAATGCTGGTTTTGTTTATCTATCTATCTATCTATCTATCTATCTATCTATCTATCTATCTATCTATCTATCTATCTATCTATCTATCTATCTATCTATCTATCTGTCTATCTATCTATCTGTCTGTCCTGTCCTGTCCTGTCTGTCCTGTCTGTCTGTCCTGTCTGTCTGTCTGTCTGTCTGTCTGTCTGTCTGTCTGTCTGTCTGTCTGTCTGTCTGTCTGTCTGTCTGTCTGTCTGTCTGTCTGTCTGTCTGTCTGTCTGTCTGTCTGTCTGTCTGTCTGTCTGTCTGTCTGTCTGTCTGTCTGTCTGTCTGTCTGGCTGGCTGGCTGGCTGGCTGGCTGGCTGGCTGGCTGGCTGGCTGGCTGGCTGGCTGGCTGGCTGGCTGGCTGGCTGGCTGGCTGGCTGGCTGGCTGGCTGGCTGGCTGGCTGGCTGGCTGGCTGGCTGGCTGGCTGGCTGGCTGGCTGGCTGGCTGGCTGGCTGGCTGGCTGGCTGGCTGGCTGGCTGGCTGGCTGGCTGGCTGGCTGGCTGGCTGGCTGGCTGGCTGGCTGGCTGGCTGTCTGTCTGTCTCCGCCCGTCCGTCCGTCCGTCCACCCATCCATCCGTCTGTCTGTCTGTCTGTCTGTCTGTCTGTCTGTCTGTCTGTCTGTCTGTCTGTCTACTTACCTACCTACCTATCTACCTACGTACCGGTCTGTCTGTCTGTCTGTCTGTCTGTCTGTCTACTTACCTACCTACCTATCTACCTACGTACCGGTCTGTCTGTCTGTCTGTCTGTCTGTCTGTCTGTCTGTCTGTCTACTTACCTACCTACCTATCTACCTACGTACCGGCCTGTCTGTCTGTCTGTCTGTCTGTCTGTCTGTCTGTCTGTCTGTCCCGTCCGTCCGTCCCGTCCACACGCTCGCCCGTTCGCTCGCCCGCCCGCCTGCCCTCCCCTCCTATCTGTCTGTCTGTCCTATCTTACCTACCTACCCTATCTCTACCTATCTACACTGCATCTCTGCCCTACCTGTCTCTTCAAGTTATCTTTACAGACCGTCTATCCTTCTTGTCTATCATGTCTATTTTTCCTATTTGATGTTCTGTCCAATCCTCCTGTCTGCCTTTGCAGTTTAGTGAACGCAGTGTAGAGACAGCGTATCGGGTTTGAATACACGCTCAAGCTTTATTAACACAGATATTATTTTCCCTAGTGAATCTACTACGGCTTTGTGACGAAGGGTTCACGGAAGCACGCAATTCGTTATCCCGCATACCGCGTTCGAAACAAAGCTGCGGGCGATTTGGCAACAGACAGCCTTGCGTTGGTTTTCAAAAAATTGTATGAGCCTGTCGTTCAGAAAGCATTGGTAAACAACTGAACGTAAACATTCCAAGAAACCACAACCAGCCAAAAATGCTGGGGTTGACTGCCACTTGAAGAAGATAGACGGAAAGTATTAGACACCGCAAAAACGCAGCCAACAGAAGCAGTTTCAGTCATTGCGCACTTAAGATTTTTTGTTTTTTTAATTATTTTTTTTCCTTTTTTTTTTTCTCGTTTTGAACTCAAGACTAATCCAACCACGTGCCACTACTTCTAGTGCACTGGACTGATTTTTATTTGTAGATTAGCATTACCAGTGTCCCTTGCCTTCAGGCGAACCCACTCCGACTTCAGAGGTACTTGTAATTTACGTCCCAAAGTCAAGGACGAGAAGTCAACATGTTAGTCTGACTGAGCGGTGTAGGGGTTACACCCGCTACGTCGACATGAGCACACCGGAAGCTTAAGAGCGAGAGCCCTTATCCATTGGGCCTTGCTTTTCTCCACATTAGATCTAAACCACCTCGGCGAAGGAACCACTGTACTGCCGAACGTTCTAGAGCATTGGTTCTCAACCAGTAGGGAATTTCTCTTGGTTCTGGGGGGGGGGGGGGGGGGCGATTTTTTAGGGTTTCCAAGTGGGGGGGGGGGGGGATTAAGATTATTTCAAGATTGTGTTAATACAAGAACCGATTACTTGATATTGTTTTTACCTCCATACTTTACGGTTCTGTACTTCTCGCCCTTCTGAAATTCGTTTTTTTTTTTGTTTTTTTTTTTTACCTAAGTAGATCCGCTAATCATGTTTTATGTAGACGTCTAGACTTGTTCTAGTATGTGTTATTAAATTCAGCTTCCATTTTTACATATACTGTGTAGAAAGGGGAGGGGGATTTATAGGGAGGAAATACGAAAGGGAGGAATGACGTTCTGGACATATGGTAAAGGGGTGCATGGGCCAAAAAAAAAAGGTTGAGAACCACTGTTCTAGAGCTAAGGTTTTCACCAGCGTCTCTTCACCCTAAAATTGGGGGGGGGGGGGGGAATTCCCCACTGGTTGAGAACCACTGTAGCATGGAGGTCCAATGGAAAGCCAGGGGAAGCCTTGGCAATAACTGTCAAGTTGAACTGTCCTTTACTGCCTATATAGTACCTTGCGGTGTATGGCAGAGGGGGGGGGGGGGGGGGTCTTGAGCCTGAGGAATTGAAGCCGCCTGGCTAGTGCAGTCGCCGTGAACTGTGCAGGCTAGGTTTTTTTTCCTTTTTGCCAGCGACAGAAAGAAATCCACACCTTACCGAGGATTCGAACCCCGATCTCCCGAAGAAGAATCCGGCATTCTCGCCACTCGGTCAGCCGCGCGTTGGCAATGAAACTATAAAAAGCCACAGATGAAAACAACACAATGGATGTCAGACTACTCCTGGACGTATCCAAAAAGATGAAATTCTGAATGCCACAAATGTAACACAATAGCATCGGTGTCTTTCGTGTCATTTTTTACGATCATTGAGTTTTCATGTGGGTTTTAACCGTTGTGGAACTGTTACTTTCAGTTAAAACCTGCATCAGTATGTGCCATGGCGATTAGGTTATATTAGGTCGCCCTTCTCGGGCGTGCAATCAGCATCAAGTGCTATCCGGGGTCTATTGGGGTGTTGGGGGGGGGGGCTTTGAGGGAGGTTTGGCACTTAAGCTCGCTTTAAGCACTTAAACTCCCGTGTGTTGCCGGAGCCCATAAGGGAAGCAAAGAATAGCAACACTGTAGCCTACCATACATGTCGTAAGAGGCGACTAAGGAGACTTGATGGTTCCGTCGCCCTGCTACTGAGTGAGTGCGTTGCGTGACACTGTGAGCTGTGAGTTTCGTGTGAAATGCTTCTGAATCTGCCCGAGGTTTTTTTGGAACGTGACTGCATGTTCGGAGCGATGGCAGGTGGCTATGTCCCAGAGTTGACCGGTTTTTGCCTTATGCAGAAATGCGTGGCTGCTGGGCTTCTGGTTGACTGCCACTGCCATCGACGATGAACTGTATTGTCGTGGACTGTGTGGGTGAACATCTAGGAAACATCCAGATGGAAAAATGACTGCCGATTCCATCAGAGATGAACTGGATGTTTCGTGGGGGACTATTGTGTTGACATTCTGGCGGCGGCATTATGCACAGTGTATCTGTGCGGGCTGTTTGTCGAGACTCCTGTCTTTTCCACTTTTCACATTGGGCAGTGGGAGGCATTTTGTATGATATTCACTGGCACAGGAACGGAGCATAATGGGGACGACCCGTTGCTGTGAAGTTGGAACCGCGACTAACTAACTAACTCGCTCTCCTCGAATACGTCTGGCCATCTGAATGCCGTTGGGCATGACTCGCTAGGCGTGTATAGCGCACAAGTTGGTGTCCTCGAAGAGACCCACCAGGTTTGTTTCGCTGGCCTCGTGCAGGGCCATGACAGACGAGATCTGAGAGCGCAGGTCAGTCTTGAAGTCCTGGGCGATTTCTCGCACCAGGTACCGGAAGGGCAGCTTGTAGAATAGGAGCTCGGTGTTCTTCTGGTAAAAATAAAAGATTGCTCGCAGTGCGACGGTCCCCGAGCATGTAAGGGTGAGGTTTCTTCCCACCGCCGGTGGCTGGGGCAGATTTCCTGGCTGCCTTAGTGGCCAGTTTCTTGCAGGGAGCCTTGCCTCCAGCAGATTTAGAGTGGTTTGCCAGGCTCGAGCCATGTTGTAGCTGAAATAATTTACGAATACAATAAAAAGGGAATCTAATGGATTCTTCCTCTCCCACAACCACCATTCTCGGATCAGACCTGTGGTCTATGAGATGTTGAATCATAATGTAATAGGGATATATAACAGTGGTTTCCCCTTACCTTCTGCCGGTTTGTCTACGGGTTAACCCCGCAAGCCTTTGAACCTTTGTCTTTTCCAGCGACGCAGCAACTCCACGTAGAAATACCAGTTACTGTAGGATGTAGCGTGTTCTGCGAATTTGTCACAAACACATGTCGTTCAGTTGTTCTCGCCAGCCATCGAAACGCCACCGTTACACCCTTCACCCCCATTATCATGCTGAAGGTCTTGATATCATACGCCAGACTCTCCTTTCTTTACACTTCGTCCTATAAAGACAGTGTATATATCCATGAGCCACGCTCCATGGCGATGGCGTTACGAACGCGAAGGGGAAGCTTTGGCAATAACTGTCAAGTTGGACTGTCATTTACAGCCTATAAAGTACCTTGCCGGCTCCATGGCGATGGCGTTGCGGACGCGATTCGTAATGCTGCTTACCCGCATTCGAAACACAGCGGCGACCGATTTGGAAGCAGACCGTGTCGCACTGGTTTTAACATGTTGTTATGGGAGCCGGTCGTTAAGAAAGCAATGACAAACTACTGAACGTAAAAACTCGCCAAGACTTCAACAGCGGTGGTAAAATTCTGGTGTTGACTGTACCGTCCTGTAAAGGATATTAAACTTTAAAAAAAAAACAATATCCATGAAACTATCGAAATGCAAGGCAGCAAGTACACATACACAGTAGTGCACTGTCCTCTACACCACCGCGACATCTTCTACAATATTAGTCTGAGGAAGTAAAAATACAGAATCCTTGTACTGGCCTGAAGACTTTTGAGCAAATGGTGCTAAACCGATATTTGCATACCCCATTCGCAGCTCTTGGGAGGTGTGATCTTATCACCTTCACTTCCCAAAACAATTTCTAATATCTAATTTTAAGTTGCCGTCTCCGTGGCTAAGGGCTTGCAGACGCGATTTTTAGGCCCTTTTACCCGCGTTCGAAACACAGCAGCGACCGATTTGGCAGCAGACCGCGGTGCGTTGGGTTTTAACTTGTTGGAAAGGGAGCCGGTCGTTCAGAAAGCAATGGCAAACTACTGAACATAAACTTGCCAAAATATCAACAACAGCTGTAAAATGCTGGTGTTGACAGCGATGTCCTGTAAACAGGATATGCAATAACAATAAAACAAAAAGTTTAAGTTGGGTCAACCTGGAAACCTAATTTAATTGTCTTTAACATCTACTTCGCTGCGAATTTGAACCCAAGCTCACAGATCCAGAGGGCAAGCTACTATTCGCCACGCTTCTCGCAGCTCCCAATATTAGTCTTACAACGTGGTGATTGATACGTCTTCTTCTGGGCAATCCCTTGATCATTTGTCTTGATTACACTAAATCCCTGGCCACCACAAACACCGCATAAAGAAAAGAGTATATAAAAGAAGTGTACTGGTCTTGCCAATGAATTCTGAAGCATTCGTATTCGATATAAAGATCTGAGCTGGCGTTGTTCTTGGAGTCCATTAACTTTCAGCAAGAACAGAAGCGTCCCGTGACGCTTCGTCACCAAGGTCACGACACAATATTGCCTGGCTTGTATCGACCGGAAACCAGGCCTGCGTTTATTTCAGCCGTTTCCGGTTTTACTTATTTCCTACGATGATTTTGAAGATATAAAGGAAGTAGTAATTGTCGATGTCGAGCATGCATTCTTATTTCTTACAGTGAGGATGGTACATTCGTTCTTGGCGGAAGCCATTGTGAGGTGGGGAGAAGAGGGGTGGGAGAGAGAGAGAGAGAGAGAGAGAGAGAGAGAGAGAGAGAGAGAGAGAGAGAGAGAGAGAGAGAGAGAGAGAGAGAATAGAAGAGCAGGAGGCAGAATCAAAGAAGTTAGGGACATATGGAAGAACGAAATTTATTTTCAGTACAAAGTCAAACAAAGGACTTAATATGGAATACAGAAGACATGGTTAATGCAAAGAAAAAGTGTTGACTTAAATGCATCAACAACAAAGTGAATGGAGCCAATCTGCAACACCTTAATGTATTTAAGTATGTGGGTACTTTAATAACAGCAGTTGGAAGATGGATTAAGAAAGTTAAATGTAGAATGGCCCAAGCGAAGGCAACATTTCACACGATGGAGAAATGTTTATCTTTGTCAGTTAAAGTGAGGGAAAGAGTTTTTAAGAGCTGTATTGAGCCAATCCTGATGCATGGAAGCGAAACATGGATAATTAGCAGATACGTGTGGGATTTTGTGGACACTGTGGATATGTGGTTGTATTGAAGAATGATGAGATCACGGCTTACAGTTTCACATCCATACAAAAGTACAGGTTCTATGTAGCAGATCAAAGATCTTTTTTTTTTTTCAATGCAACACACATCTTTCTATTGGTAACTATGTTTTCCATCTTTCAAAAGGCCACCTTTGCCATAGCAACCTGACTGACTGGCACCTTGCCGTCTTGACAGACGATAGTTTGTAAAATGAAGTTATACCTCTCCATAACACAAAGCCTGGGCTGAATTTAGAGACCATGTGTTGCCCGTGCAGCATGATCACTCTCTCGGCCTGTCTAGTTTACTCCAGAGGAAAGGTAACACCAATACGTCTGGAACAAGACAAGCTGCAGAAGCTGCCAGATCAGCAAAGCAATGCTCTAACTGTCTGTCTGTCACAGCTTCGATCCTAGACCAGTTGCCAACCAAGGCTTAGGGCCTAGTCTGCCCTGCCATGACACTTATACTTTAGGTTGCATTTCCTCTCACTAGGATAAGGCTTGTACCTTCCCAACTGCGCTCCTCCTACCGAAGACGTTGGCACAATGTGGGGTGTCGGGTTTGCTAAGTGCCGCCCAAAATTTGGCGCTAACAGAAGCTTACCCACCAAACGTACAATTACCCAGAAAGTCAAGCCGTCCTGAAAAGAACATGCACAATTTCTTATTCACAACCACGACAGCATGCCAGTTTCCTCCTCCCACCCATGACCAGGGAACCACCCTCACCAACAATCATGTGGAGGTTGAAGTGATACAACAACACCTCGCTACATCTGCTCCAACAGATATCAAACGCCCAGCAGACTCCCAGGACGCTGCAGTTGTTTTTTCAGCCTGTTGTGTTCAATTTGCGCGCGGTTGCACCGGTTACCGGGGCGTTGTGATCTCTGGTATTGTTCACGGTCCGGTGTGGACACACCGTATTTGATTCCTTCTGTGTCGTTGGATGTTGTATTCCCCTGCTTTGATCTTAGCTACGAATGTATTGTGATTTATTAGCCGTTAAATGAGTTATGACTGTAATTGTTCTGTCCAACTGGTTCTGTTAACCCGCTGATTTGATGTTGTTGTTGTTGTTGTTGTTGTTGTTGTTGATGATGATGATGATGATGATGATGTTGTTGTTGTTGTTGTTGTTGTTGTTGTTGTTGTTGTCTTCCATTTATGTCGTTAGGCGTGGTGGGTAGCGTTACCGAAGTTCCCGCCCTATTGCCTTTCTTCCAATTCCCTCCATGTCATCATTATCATGTGCCATGCCGATAAGCGTGGGCTGTCACGTTTTGCTATCTCACGAGATCATCAGAGCTGTGGATCAGCTCAGTGTTCTTGTCTCGACCATGCCACGTGGCTAAGCTATCCAAGTATTTACTTCTCTGTCTTCCCTTTGTTCTCTTCCCTTCAATCTTGCCAGTTGTGATCAAGTTTTCCCATTTATTTCTTCTCATAAAGTGACCAAAAAAGTGTGACTGTCTGCGTCTAATGTCTCTAATCAATTTACGATTTTCATTTGTTTCTTGTAGGACTTGTTCGTTGGTTGTTTTTTTTTCTATCTGTCAATGGTATTCTTTGCATTTTCCTCAGAAACCACATTTCTACAGCCATCAGATGTTTTTCAGCTTGTCTGCTCATTGTCCATACTTTACATCCATACAAAAGCACAGTTTCTATGTAACACCTAAAAACTCTTATTCTCGTTGCAAATGACATCTTTTTATTGGTCAGTATGTTTTCCATCTTGGAAAAGGCTGCCATCGCCATGACAATTCTTGTTCTAATCTTTTCAAGGCATCTTCCATCAGATGTTATGAAATTTCCGAGATAATTGTACCGATTCACTTGTTTAAGAATATTCCCATTTACTATGTATGTTTTTCTGTTGGGGGAAAAAAGAAAACTTTTACCTGCACAGTTCACGCGACTGCACTAGCCAGGCGGCCTTAATTTCTCAGGCTCAAGAACCCCTGCCATACACCGCAAGGTATTATATTGGCAGTAAATGACAGTTTGACAGTTTGTTTTTTGTTTTTTTGACTATTTATTCCTCCATGTCGCATGAACATAATTTTTCTAGGATCACGTAAATTCCCTGCCAGTTTTCTAGACATGTCGTCGGGTCCTGATCTACTTAACCCTTTCATATTTGCTACTACCACAACATCACAGATGTGTTCTGCAATTCACAACAATTCACGTCATTGAAAATATATATTTGTCTTAGGATCAAGTAAATTCCCTACCGGTTTGCTAGACCTGTCAATTTTTAATTGATTTAGTAACATTTTCAGGGCTAAACAAACAGTAGGTTAGGGCCAAACAGGGTGCACAATCAATGCACAAGTATTATAATGTAAATTTCCGTTCACTGGGCATTCAAATTGCGGAAGATACCACGAAACAAAACAAATTACACGGTGACCCTAGTATGGCACTACATCTTCCTTCTGTCCAAATGGGAGGTCATATGTGGCGATATATTATCCCTCGGCACTGAACGAGTTCTGCTGTGGCTTAGGTGATAGTAAAACAGTTTCATAATCCTCCGATACACCGAGTAGAGGGTTCGGAATCAGTTGCTGGCCATTCGGAACCAACCGCTTTGCGTTGCTTTCGATGCTAGGAGGCAACGGACGTTGAGAAGGAATGGCAAACTCATCATCTTCATATGCCATCCAGGATGTTAGCATGGTCGAATGGATCAGAACGCGTGTTCTTAAACATCCGGTGTGCTGATGCCAGGATAGCGGGTTCAACCCCTAGACCGAACAGTTGGACTAAAATGTTGGCTTCTCGTCCTTGACTTGAGGACGTAAATTACAACTACCTCTGAAGTCGGAGTGGTTTCGCTTGATGGCGACGGACAGTAGTAATAAGGAAAACTAATCCACACATAAAATTCAGTCTAATGCTACTAGAAGTATTGTGTATGTCTTACGCTTGAATTCAAAAGCGAGTGAGCACCAAAAAAGTGGTATACCCATAAGCGGGGACAGTCATGTTTCGCCATCCCACACGATCACCAGAGTCGTGCATCAGCTCTGTGTTCTTGACTCGACCAAATGGCAAGCTACTGAACCCAATTGCCTGGTGAATCGCAAACAGGCAATATATTATATGGTTGATTGCGCTGTCCTGTCAAGAACATGCAAGTGACGTTGTTTGTTTGTTGTCATTCCAAGATGGGGTATGGGTGTAACGGTTGTGACGTGGCACTGACAATGGCATGAAAGCGGTAGGCCAAGGGCTTGGTGTCAGATCTCAACGGTCGCTAAGGGGAGGAAAGAATAGTGGCCTATATCTCCAACAGGTTGTGATGTTACTACCTTACATCGAGTCCTTACATACTTGCATCGGGTCCTTACATACGTACATCGGGTTCTTACATACTTGCATCGGGTTCTTACATAGTTGTACTTACACCGGGTCCTTACATACCTATATCGGGCTCTAAAATATTTATATCGGGTTCTAACATACTTACATCGGGTCCTTACATACTTACATCGGGTTCTTACATACTTACATCGGGTTCTTTCTATAGAACTTGCTTTCTTTCTTTTCTTTCTTTTTTTTTTTTTTTAGTCAAGCAGACAAGAAAATCGGAGCTCGGATTCAACTAACCGACTTCATTCCTCAAAGCTTGGCAGAAAGAGGGTTGTTGTTGTTGGTGGTGATGGTAGTGGTGGTGTTGTGGTTGTTGTTACTGTTGTTGCTGCTATTGTTGTTCTTATTGTTACCGATGTTTGTATTGTTGTTGTGGTGGTGGTGGTGGTCGTCGTCGTCGTCGTTGTGGTGGTGGTTGAATCGCAGGTATTGTTTGAATGTGGAGCATCTGTTATCCCCACGGTAATTTTTAATTCAACACGATCTCTTTCTGTATGCACAATACCGACTGGAACCGTCCAATTGCTAACTCCTCACCATATTTTAGCAATCTTTTATTCTTCGTCGCATACAGTGTACGGCAACGCTTTAAGAAAGAAAAAAAAAAACAGACGTTAATCGAATTAAAAGATATTTTTGGTGTGGTGCATGTTTGCGTTGTTCTAATACTAATCTCAAAACATCAACAACATTAGATATGCAGATGATACAATATTGATTGCAGACAATGAGCAGGATCTGCAACAATTAGTAGATGCGGTTGTTGCACACTAAGGTTAGAATTAAATTGTAAAAAAGACACAGATTATGGTCGTCACTAGGAAGAAGGAAATACCACAATGTAATATAAAATTAAATGGGGATATTCTTCAACAAGTGAATAGGTATAATTATCTCGGAACAGTCATAAATCTGATGGGAGATGCCTTGAAGAGAGAATAAGAATCGCCATGGCGAAAGTAGCCTTCTGCAAGATGAAAAACATACTGACCAATAAAAAGATGTCAATTGAAACAAGAAAAAAAAGAGTGTTGAGGTGCTACATAGAACCTGTAGTTTTATATGGATGTGAAGCTTGGAGAATGATCAGTCAAGCTGAAAAACATCTGATGGCTGTAGAAATGTGGTTTCTGAGGAGAATGCAAAGAATACCATGGACAGACAGAAAAACCAATGACCAAGTACTACAAGAAACAATTGAAAATCGTAAATTGATTAAAGAAATTAGACGTAGACAGTCAACATTTTTTGGACATGTTATGAGAAGAAATAAATTGGAGAACTTGGAGACAACTGGCAAGATCGAGGGGAAGAGAACAAGGAGAAGGCCGAGAAGTAAATACCTGGATGGCTTGACCACATGGCATGGTCGAGACATAAACACTGAGCTGATCCACGACTCTGGTGATCGAGTGAGCTATCGAGTCATGACCACCCACGCTTTCCGACATGGCACATGATGGATGGAATACTAATCTGTGTAGAGGTTATCTTAATATATGGGCACCCTGGGGATGTCCTCTGTGCAGTGTCGTCCTTAAACATAATATAAAATAACATAAAATAACATAACATAACATAACATACGGACACCAAAAGATGTGAGACAGGAAAGTATTTTCAGACAACAGAAGCATCTGTCACTAGGCTGCACGGACAAGCACTACGACAGACGTAAGTAGTGATACAGTCTCTCAATTTAAACAGAACCAGGTCTGATTGAGTGTCATGACAATGTCAGCGCTTTGTTCAATGTGTCTTCGGTTGAAACGTGTTGAAAATCTCTCGTCTGGGTATAGAAGAATTGATTTTGAGATATAAGTTGCTTCAAGTGGCGGTCGGTCGCGTCTCCTAAGTTCTCCCTCAGTAGTTAGGGCGTTATTAACTGTGACAGGGCGGGATTTGTTCCGACGAATATGGTATGGGGTCGACCCAGTCTGGTGTAATGGGAACCAGAAAAGGAGGAAAGGAAAGGGGTATGTCATGGCTGATAATATATATAAGTAGTATTATATGATGCCTACTCCCCCCAAAATTGTGGTGCCGCGTGGTGCGCACCACGTGGTGCTCGTGGTGCTGGCACCACATGGTGCTGTGTGGTGTCTAGTGGTGGGAGTATGTGGTGCGGTGGTGCTGGGTGTATGTGGTGCCTGTGGAGTGTGTCTTTGGCTTGTTAAGCTCGTTGTTTTTGGCGGGTAAAATTTTTAAAAAAAGAAAAAAGTCTGATCTAATGAGCTGGAGGCTCTTCATGTGTGTGCGCGTGTATCTGTGGCCAGGGTGGAGTGGAAGGAGCCGGCGTAAATAGTAAGCGCAAAGAAGGTGGTGGTCGGTGGTGCGACGTGTATAGTGACGTCATCGGTCCCTCGTAGTTGTATGTTTGGGCTGTTAGGGTCGAATTTTTGGTGGAAAAGTATGGTCTAAGGGGTAGCGGGGGTATTAGGGATGATGTCTCCGCACCTCCTTGTCGCATCTTTACCATGTTAAGATCGCTGTTTTGGCAGGAAAAGTATGTTTTTTTAATTAAAAATTAAAAATAATTTAATTTTTTTTTAAATTTTTAATTTAAAAAAATATTTCAATGGAAAATAAAAGATATTGGTTAATAGTGGTTGGGCGGGGCATAAAATCTATTATCAAACGGTGTTAGCTCATTAAATGAAAATCTTAAAAATAGTAAAGATGGCCCGCTTTTTTTTCAGTGTTTTTTGTTT